>JASKGM010042261.1:0-22163 GCA_034509205.1 Ceratonia siliqua
CCTTCTAAGATAACACCAACTTGATTATTATCTTGATGATTGGGAAGAGGGTTGGTGTTGATGTTGGGGTTTATATAGTTCATTTTTTGGACTCCAATTTTAATTAACTTCATGACCTGTCTTTGAAAGGTCTGACAATTTTCTATTGAATGCCTTGCCACACCATAGTGGTATATATATTATTCGTTTGATTTGTACTATATTGGGTAAGGGGGTTGAATTGGTTTAGTGGGTACTGGGCTGATGAATCGCCCATCAAATAGCTTCTTATACAGGTCTATGTTAGACATTTGGAAGTCCGGGAATGGTTTTGAATTCTGGTTCTGCTTGTTTTATTGGAAATTGTTTCATCCTTGCTTGGACGTCTGTCGTTGGTTATAATTAGATTGGTAATAGGGATGAGAGTCATTTTGGTAATCTTGACGGTTGTCCTGCACATAACCGACTTCAGGTTCTTTCTTCTTCTGTGAGAAGTTCTTCTTCTGATTTAATCCATTGGGCTCATTATTTCTCACTTGGATTTTTTTCATTTTGGATCAATACTTCTATCCTCTCACCTGCCTTAATAAGATCCAAGAAATCATTAAAGGCACTACCCGCCATGAGTTCCACATATGGAGACCCCAGAGTTCCCAAAAAATAAGAACAAGTTTCAGAATTTACCATTAGAGGTTGGACTTCGGATGCCAGTTTCCTCTATCTCTGTGCGTACTCCTTGAAGGTCTCTTTTTCCTGTTTTTGCATGACCTGGAGTTATTCCCTAGGTAGGGTCGTATCAAGGTTAAACCTATATTGTTTGAGGAATACATCGACTAGGTCTTCCCAACTATTGACCTTAGAGTGATCTAGCATCATGTACCACTATAAAGCGACACCTGTTAAGCTCTTGTGAAAGAAATTTAATAGCAGCCTTTCATTGTCCCCGGCGACTGCATTCTCAGTGCAGTATGACCTTAAATGATACTGGGGATTGGTATTCCCATCATATTTTTCAAACTCGGGAACCTTAAAATCTTTTGGAATGGTGACATGGGGGGGCAGCCGTAATTCCTTAGCACTGACAGCCCCGAATGCCCCCATTCCCTGTATGGCACGTAGTTTCTCTTTAAGAATATAAACTTGCTAAAAAAATTTTCTCTCCCTCTCAGTTTCTTCATCCCTTGTAGGGGGAGCGATGGGCACTTGATCAAACCCAAAAGTGCCATGAGAAGCTGTATTCCCCATGCCTGGGGTAAATG
Source organism: Ceratonia siliqua (assembly GCA_034509205.1). Lineage (NCBI taxonomy): Eukaryota > Viridiplantae > Streptophyta > Magnoliopsida > Fabales > Fabaceae > Ceratonia > Ceratonia siliqua. The sequence continues at coordinate 1,239 of JASKGM010042261.1, forward strand.
TGGCTACTGGCAATGGCTGTGGGATATTGTTAGCTATTCCTGGTGTCCCTTATGCGACCAGCATGGAAGGTTTCTTGTTGTGGTGGCGGGGCCTCCTTGCTCCTCATATTTTCCATGATAAATTCCATGAATTTGGCCATTTAATCTTACAACTAATCAATGCGATCCTTTAGCCTTTGGACATTTTCAACGTTAGACATCTTGATCGACATGGCAACTGACTTAGTGAAAATTTGGCAGACAGATTGGGAGCGCTTGGTCGGACCTTTTCTAGGAGGTGCAATGATGAGATGATAATTATCTTCCTATAGAGTCAAAACAATGTTTTGTCAATGCTTAATTAATTAAAAAGTTTTTATTACCATTAAGGCTTGGCCTCATTTGTGTTAAAAAAAATACTTTTTTGGCAAAGATTGGCATTAAAATTCGTCCCTAATTATGCTCCTATTGAGAATACAATACCCTACAACGGAAAATATGGTATACGATATACAGGGATCCATGTCACATGTATATCACTTTAAAAGAAATTCAAGTCCTATGTCATTTTGAAAGTATAATACTTTACAAAAGTAAACATAGTTAATGAACACCTAGGGAAATTTTAAATTATCACGTAGGTGTCACCTTGTTGCGTCATCGTGTACACTACTTGAGGAATCGTGAGAGCATGACATTTTATGGAAGAACATGGTGAGCAATTCATATGCTTGATTAAGTACACAGTTGCGAACAAAAGATTTGGATTTTATTCATTGATCTCAAGAAATACAATACTCGTGATTCAAATACATTTATCCAAATGATAGATGAGCTCTTTACATAAGCCTAGGAAAGCTATTAAATCAGGAGATGATCCTGGTACTACTATCATTTCTGCCTGATGAAACCTTTTAATAAATTATGGCAGTTTGTCTTGCACCTCTCTTCGCGTTTCTTCGCAAGTATCCAGGAGCCGAGTGGCTATGTCATAGAGCATATGATAATAATTCCTCCATTCTGCTTCCAAATGCTCTTTTTGATTGAGGTATGCCATGAGATCTACTGACACTGGCTCAATCATATTTAGAACAATTTGATTCATGTTATTCAGGCAGGTTATCTCTGCTCTTGTACCTGCTAAAATTTTCCAAAGAAAGGTATTAGTAGATTGCTCTCGTGCTAACAGATCATCAGCCTATTTTTACTTTTTCTTGGTCCGAACCTCGTTGCTCTCCATGTCTTGAGCATTCCTCCTAGCTTTCTACAGATCTTGTATCCAAGGTTCCTACTATTGCCGGAGGTTTCCCTTACCTACCCGGATTCCTTTTTCTAGCTCTTTTACCCGTTGATTCAAAATCTCATTTGCTCGGGTTAGGCTTGAATGTTCTTCTTTAATCATTTCCATGCTTACTTCCAAGGTTTCCACTTTAATTTCAAACTTTTGTTATTGCTTGAAAGTAACCGGCAGTTGTTGTGTAGGTGGAAGGTCTTCTTGCTTTTGGTCTACCCATTCATGATACTCTTTGGTAGCCCCTATAGTCCTTCTCCCCAACTTCGACTTGCCCATAATCCTTTTGTCATTCCAGGCATACCTGATTTTCATAATTAGGGTCTTGTTTTCCTCTTGATCATAATAAAAAGAAAACCCCTCGGTTATTATTCTGGACGGCACCTTCTGTAAGAAAGCCAATTGTCTAAGTGCCATTGTCGAGGAGTAAGAAATGCACCCTGTGATGCCTATTGGAGGCACAAAAGGAAAACTACCACTGCTATATATTATTTCCTCTCCATTCCACCATGGTAGTTTCCACAGAACTTCCTTATTTTTGGCGTTGCGCAACAACTGTTTTCATTCAATCGCATTCCAATCTTTTATCCTCAAGGTGGTGAAGAAATCAAATGGTGACAAATTTAGCATTCTTGAATTTGGTAATTTCCCTAGGATATGGGAAACCAACCAAATAGACAACATGGGCAGGCAGTATTTGAGCTTCCCTCCTTGATGTTCTTTAGAAAAATTGACGGTGAGGAAAAACTCTGCCAGGATAGTCGGTATAGGACTAACTCCATAATGTTTCACAACATAATAAGCGTTGATAGCACTTCTACCCATAAAACTGACTGCTGAAGGGAATAGCACCAGTCTGTATATCATTATTGATAGTATTTCTACCACCAAAGCTCACTGTTTTTCTTTGACCAGTTCTTCTAGATTCTTCTCAAGGCACGCCTAAGGCAACCCCTCTGCTCATCCCTTGTTAGCCATTTTTGACTGAACCTTGATAGTATCTTTGTTCAAGAGGCTTGCTATGGAATTATCTGATATGCTACAACCTGAGTAAAATAGGACTTTGGTGGATTGTGACCCAAGTAGATTGATCATTGTGCCATACTCTTCTATAGTTAGGGTGAGATTGGCTTAAGGCAATGTGAAGCTCCTAAGTGACGGGTCCCAGAATTTTATCAAAGCAACATGGGCTGAAGACTTAACCAGTATGTTTATCAAATTTAGGATTTTCCCATTTCTATTCTCTATTGATTCTCAGAACATCCGGGGTAATGACCTCTCAACAATTCTTATTTTCTCCAAAGCTGCCATTTGTGCTGATACTCCCATTCTCTTCTTAGTTTGACTCATTTTGATGCCAATCTTTGTTTTTTTGTTCAAAAATTTGATGCCAAACCTATAATGGTAAAGAAATATAAGGCAGTGTAAAAATCAATTTTATACATGCTGATGCCAAATGCAAGGTCAAACTTAAGGATAGGAGAGTACACTTTTTATTGCCCAAATTAGGTTTGATTTTTCCTATAAAGTTGTTTCTAAGGTCATAATAGTGCAAGATTTTGGGTAGGTCTATGTTCTTCACAAGAGTGGCTTAGAATAGATTGCTCTACTCGAATAGTAAGGATCTCGACTCTGTAGTTTAATTGCATGGATGGACAGAGCCTCCACATGAACTAACCAAGTAAGTGAGTTAGCAATCTGAGCGAAGGCTTTCATGAAAACTTGGGGGAAATCCTACTAGGCATCACTAGGCCACCTTTATTTCTGTCTCAGGGTTCACTCAAACCCTAGAATAGGGCTCAATAAGTGTGTGTAAAGAATGTGAATGGGGCACAGTGTGTGATAAGCATGTAAGCCTTAGTCCTAATATTTACCCAAAGGAAACCCCAAAATGAACATAATCAAGCTGTTACATGTCATCTACCCTAGGGTGTGAACAGATATTGCATTTATTGTCATCTAACAATCCCTAGTGGAGTCACCAAATTGTCACAACGTGAGTTGGTGAAAAGCCATCATTTCATGACTTTTTGGGTGCATAAGGAAAAACACAGAGAAAAAATTGGAGTCACCCTCAATTAATTAGAATGATAATTGGGATCCTAAAAAAAAGAAAGGAAAATTGGCTCTTGGAACCAGAGGAAGGGTTCAGGAGTCTAATTATGTGTAGGGAAGGTTTTAGGCACCCCACAACGTCCATCCCTATGGATGGTTACCTTAAATTGCTTATGCTTTAAAATTGGTTACATACCCCAAAAGGGATCAAGATCAACGTAGTTCAGAATATTTGGATAAGTTGATTAGGTGAGATGTACGATCTCAGACTGGATATTATTAGAACATTAGGGGAATATAAAATTCCCCTTAAAGCTTGGAAAATGAATTAGAAATGAAACATTGGGAAGAATATACCTCCACTGAATGCCCGAGAAAATTGAGACTTTGGGAAAAAAAATTCCACTGAAAGTCTAAAAAAAATTAAGAGTGACCTCGGGGAAGATGAATTTCCACTGAAAGTCTGTGAGATTTATGACGTCGGGAAGTATGCAACTCCACTAAATTCCATGAAAATTAGGACTTTGGAGAAGTTTAAACTTCTACTAAATGTCCTTTAAACGTTCACAATTAAAATGAAAATAGTGATTTTTATTATCCTTTAATCAAATTTTAATTTTTTTCAATTTATGTGACAAACTGAAATCTCTAAAAAATAGGGTAAGAATGGAATTCCCAAAAAAAGTATCTAGGTCAAAATAGAATTCTTAAAAATATTGGGTTTAAAACAAGATTATTAAAAATAATGGGATCAAAATGAGGTTTATTAAAAATAATGGGGCAAAAATGAATTTTATGCCAAATAAAGGAGTCAAAGTATAATTTATGCAAATAGTGGGTCAAAATGTAATTTATGCAAAAAGGGGCCAAAATATAGTTTATATAAATAAAGGGGGCAAAATGTAATTTTCATAAATAATGGGGTTAAAATGTAATTTATATAAATAATGGGGTCAAAATGATTTATGCAAAATATAAGGGTTAGAAGGGTACTTCTCAAAACTGTTAAAGCAAAATAGCAAAACACATTCTTGGCTAAGATAACTGATAAGAATATTCAACTTTCATTTTGAAATGTTTGATAAGTCCATTGGGCCTATTTTTGGAGTATTGGGCTTTGCACCCATACTTTGAAATTAATTTTTTAATTAAACCATTGAAGCCTTATATTAATTTTACTAGACCCTTGAAGCCCTTCATTAACTATTGGATTTTCCATTGACTTGGGCTTTTGAAATTATTTTGAAATCGATTTTAATTAACAATGCCTAATATTAGAGAAGGTAAACTATCATCCAAACAAAGAGTGAGACATGAGAGATGGCCTTAATACTTACAAATTGGTTCAAAGGAACCCTTAACACATAACCCAAAATGAGGACCCGCACTTATCACCATAAATCAAGCACAATCTAACATCAAGGTAACCTAATTGTAGAGCCAACTTTGCTTTCATCTATCATCCTCTTAAAGAGCACCAACTTAACCATGTAAGCAGTTTTAAGATACCACCCTTAATAAGATTCACCTCAAATATAAACCCACATGTTCATCATTTTAAGAAGAAATAACAGTTTTGAATTTTGAATTGCTTTTGGTAAAGGGTGAAATCCAATTTTGTAAAATCCATTCCTAATACAAATCTAATCACTTCATTTGAAGTCACAGGTAAATGTTCACTAGAGTTACTTTGCCACAATGAAAACATATTTTATCATATAAACAAAACCCATGCACTCGTAAGTACTACCCTTAGGGATAATCAGTTGGTAATGACACTCAAGATTAAATGCATTAGCAGAATGATGTTGGGACTCAAAAGAAACTGAAATGAATTTAACAAATAAACTAGTTCCCTCATAATGAATTCAAGTTTGAACTTTCAAGTAAAACAATCCTTAAAGGTCAAATTTTCTAAACTCTCAATAGGGTGCCCAAGCAGAAATGACAATTAAATCAGAATGACAATGAAGTTCTCTATTTGAACTCAGAAAACACAGCAAATTCAAACCAAAGTCCTTTCTTAAACTATGATCATACAGAACCCGAATTTAACTCGCTATCATAACCATAAGTTAAAGAATTAAATCTGTTCCACCAAATGACCATAGTATACAGATTTTAATCAACATGTAAAACATTGGTAGCATATGTATTTATCAAAAACAATTTCATCCTACCAAGAACACAATCAACTGGGGAAAATCTGTTCTCCAGTTAAAGTGCACTTTTCTGTAGATTTTGAATCACCACAGCACTATTTTTGCCTTCTCCAAAGCTAAAAATAAACCACTAAAGCTGCTTCCTCTACATCTTCCACTCTCGGTTTTCTCTCTGTCTCAGAGGCTCTTGGTTCCCTCTCTATTTCAGCAACTCCTCCTTGGCTCTCGATTGTTGTTTTTTGATTTATTGTCCTATTTTCTTTTTATAGCCAATAAACCAAATGAAATCCCTTCCCCCACGGCGCGACTCAAACCAAAATCTCTCTGTTTTCCTTTTTGCTCTCATTGATGTCCTTTTTGGTTTCCTCTTTGAAGTTGAAGGAGAGAAATTTACCGATGACTTAGAGAAGAAAGTGGGAAAGACTCACGGCGGTTCATCAGGAAAGACAGTGGGATGACAGACGGGATGAGTGTTGCAGTGTAAAGTCGAGAGAAAATGGAGCAGAGGTGAGGGGAATCGGGGAGACAAGGGTAAATTTGGGGATTAGGGTTCAGGAGGATGGCAACCGGGTTAAGAGTGTGACCGGGTCGTGGGCTTAGAGTGTGGGTGAATTGGTTTGGAGGTGTGCTGGGCCGAGCTTGGTTTAGGGTTGTTGGGCTGTCCGGTTTGGGATTGTTGGGCTATCCGGTTTGGAGGTGTGTTGGACCTTTTTTGGTTGTAAAAAATGGTTTTGGGCCTTTTTTTTTTGGTTATCTTCTTCCCTCTTTTTTTTTTAATTTTATTTATTATATTAATTTATATATATATATATATATATATATATATATATATATATTGAAATTGTTACCATATATCATTTTGCTTTGTTTTTGTAATTTTTCCATTGTTCCTATTTTTATCTCTTTTTCGTTTCATTTTTATTATTGAATTATTTTTTTTGCTATTTAATTTTGTTTATTTTTCTTTTGAGAGAAATTTTTTAATTTTAATAACCCCCTGGACAAAATTAGGTGTTCACATGAGTTATGGGGGGGACTGAGCTACTGTCCCCCCATTTTTTTATATATTTTTACATTTTTTTCGAAGTATTTAATTGTATGATTCTTTTTTAATTTTTTAGTTGTTGTTATTTTTTTTTAATTTTTTTAAATTTATAACTATTTTATCATTTAAAATTTTTTTTAAAATATTTCTAACTTCCCCTACCGCCCCATTTTGGGGGAGAGGGGAGTACGGGAGTGTTGCTGGGAGTTGTTCCTAACGAGTGAGTGTGTAGACTCACAATTTTGCATATCCTATATCATGAAATAATTAATGAATAACAATAATTCAGAAAATTAGTCACTTCATGCATGTATATTGAAAGCAGGAAATAGGTGAACCAAGAGTTCGTAAATTCTATTAAAAGATTAAAATGCCAGGCTTCTACTTTATTTGACAATGAAATATTTAAGTAGAAAGGATTAGTAGTGGAATTTAAATAAGAGAATGTATGAACTACTATGGTATGAAGAATATGAATATTAGTTGGTATCTTAATTGAAATAGTATCGAAAGTGCTGAAGCTTATAATATATTTCAACTTTATTCTAGCTTGTATGTTTGATGGTAGTGATAAATTCCCAAGATAGGGCAATGAGTATGTTGTGAATAACTAGTTAAAGGATTGAGGTATGTATTTGGTAGAGAGAATAAGTAAGTCAAGCCATGGAACTAGAATTTGATTCAGTGAGCATGATCGAGGAAAGACTGTGGGTTCGAGTTCCATGGTAAAAGGTTGTAAATACCTTCAGCTCAAGTCATCAAGTACTATAAAGACTTTGGGTTTGAGTCCTAAAGCAAAATAAAGGCCTTAGGTTCAGGTCCCAGGGTAATGGTACCATGAAGAACTCAAGTTCAAGTCCTGGAGGAAACAAAAAATACCTTAGGTTTGAGTCATAGGGCACTAATATGGTAAGATCATGGGTTTGAGTCTCGTGGGACAAATAGAGATTGGATGACTAGTAAGACCTTGGGTTTGAGTCTCACGGCATGGAGAGGATACTTGATGACCAGTAAGACTCTTGGTTGAAATCTCATGTCATGGAGGTGATATTTGATATATGATATGGCCCTGGGTTCAAGTCCCGAGGGCACATAAGTGATCCTTGAAATATAATTTTCTTAATCTTCTTAAATAAACGTGTTGAGATAATGGTCCTTATTGGCGATATGGACTTAGTATGATAGATAGTATAAGCTGAGAACGTTGTGAAAAACAAATGCATTGGTTTGAGTAAGATAAACGTGCTTATAATATCAAAGTAAGTCGTTAGAGTTATGTAAATAAGTTGAGTAAGGAATAACATATCCTAGCAAAACTTAAATGGATGATGGATGTTAGATTGAAAAAAGATAAAATAAATTAGAGTCAAAGCTTAAAGGCAATGGAGGATCACGTCTTGATAGTAAATTTCATAGGCTTTATTTATAACTTGTGAGGTTAATGGTGAAGATTGTATAAACTATAACAAGTTCAGGCATTGCAAAACAATAGAGAGGATAAAGGACAAAATCAAGTTTTAGTTTTACATTAATCAGTAAACATTTGAGATACATTGGAATTGAAATAGTAAATTTCTCATGAATTTCGTGTTTATGCTGTTGTTAAATTGTAATATATTTTCCACTTGCTAAGTCTGTTTATACTCTTTTTTTTTTCTTATACTTTAGACAGCCATTTCATTGAGCCATGAAGCTGAAACTTCTCTTAAGTGGTTAGCTTACCAAGAAGTTGGTAAGCATTCTATTTGAACTAGATGGGATTGCAAGGAAGTAGTGAATGACATTGTATAGAGGGCATTAGTTCAGCTATGATATTTTAAGCTTTCCATTTTAAATGCATTTTAAAATAACTTAACATGTTTTCCTTATAAAGCATGATATTTGAGTTGAAAAAGGTTTTAAAGTGTTTGGTATGATTTTTATGTTGATTTAGACATTTTAAAGATTGAGATTAGCATTTTAGGAGTTAAACTTTAGGATGAGGATCTTTATATGGCTTAGTCTACTGGTAGTGACATAATTGGTATCAAAGCATGGTCTAGAGAATTGCCTTATACAAAGCCATCCTTAAGATGAATAGACTGGACCCTTAGTGAGTGAACCATGGCACTTGCTCTGGGTTAAGTTTTATTTTATCGCATTGACGAGTAGTCTAGCTAGTTTATGATGAATCTAGTTTATCGCATCAAGCAAGATTTTCGCAACGCATTTTCACAATCCTGGTTAGTATTAACCATGCGTGTCTTCAATCTTGATAGAAGGAACTCAAACATTTCCAGGCATTTATACCAACTAAGGACAAGGTGAGGGTAATATTTTGGAATAAGGGTAAGAAAACATGGAGAATGCATAATCATTACCTTTAGCCCTTAAGGTGGAGGCATTAATGGAAGAAATTAGAAGTATGAGAAGAGACATACAAAATTTAAGTGTAGGAAATGTAGAATCTAGGGATTAGGCTCTAGGTTTCTCCACCTCAAATGCACCTTATTAGTGAAATACCTCAAGGACAGGAAGCATTAAGACTACCAATGTGAGAGTTTGGGAAAGTCAAATCCCCGACCTTTTCTAGAAGTCCATCTAATGATCCTTTGTAATTCTTAAGCTTAAGTAGGCATTTGTGGGAGACGACAGGATATACCACTATCCAATTAGTGGAGTTAGTTGTAAGACCCATTGACACCATGTATGAATTTAGAATACCGTTCATAAAATTAGTTTATAAACATACCTATCCTCTACATGATTACTGAGTCAGGAAATCTAGATAGACAAAGTCTTCCTCTCCAACTTCAGATAGAAGGGGCAGACGTCAATAGGGCCAGCCAAAGATCAGAGATTAGTTATCTCTCTTATGTTAGGTTAGGAGTGGAAAGGGGACCTAACCTTTTATAGAAGTAAAATAACCCTAATAGGCCCTACCATTACAAGCTTATAGGATTGGGCCTACACTAAGCCATCAATCACATCATTCCCACCAAGGTATGTGAAAGCCCAATAACAACAGTGATCACAATGTGGGCTTTAACTCTCCCAATGGATCCATAATCAGCCAGTTTTATAAAACCAAAAATCTCCAATTAGTGGCAGCTCACAACAGAAAAATTCCTACATTCTCCCACTTAGGCTACACTAATTGCATAATAGAGTTTATAAAACGTTTTATTTTGTAAATTACTCTCTAGCTGAAACAAAGTTTTACAAAATGCCGATCCAAGGGATAATACCTCCTAGATGACCCAGTATTATAAGACTTTAAATGCCGAATTATGGCGGTAATTGCACCTTTAATTGATGCAAAACCTTCCATGGTCACAAACACTATAAATCTCATAAGCCAAAGTCCATGATGTGATAGTGTAGCATGAAAATAGCATTAACATGTTATCTGACCGTGCTATATTCAATGTCAGTCCACCACAATTTCTCTTATTCAACATGCTCCATGTGAGCCAAACAGAGAAACCCGTTCCTAGCAATAACATATGCAAGTATATTATCTCAAAATCCCAAAATGGCATCAATAATGAGACATAATCAACCAAAATTTTGCTAAGACTGACATCGAGTCTTGGTTCCACCATGGTCTTACAACCATCAGAAAATACACTTCCAACAAAATTCTATATACTATGATAAGTGTATCAATTATCAAGGTAAATATGCATAATAAAACACTGGTGTGTAAATAATTGTATATTATTGCATATAACCATAAGTTCAATCATATGATAATAGGGTTCATAATGCTAGAATAATGAAATAATACAAAACTCCTACTAGCCAAGTACATCAAAGGAACTCAAAACACTCATATGTTTTACATGTGTCTTAACCCCTTGGTTAATGGATTAGCTAGCATTAAATATATGCCAATATGTTCAACAACAATTATCCTATTCTTCACATGATCTCTAACAGCCAAGTACTTCAGCTCTATATGTTTAGATCCACTAGAAGACTTGTTATTCTTCAAAAATTGAATAGCTGCATTGTTATCACAAAAAATTCGTAGTGGTCTATCAATAGAGTCAACAACCTGCAATCCCAAGATAAAATTTCTTAGCCACATAGCTTGAGAAGTAACACCATAATAAGTAACAAACTCAGCCTGCATAGTAGAAGAAGCTATTATGGTTTGTTTAACACTCTTCCATGACATGGCATCACTTGCTAACATGAAGATATAACCTGAAGTTAATTTCAAATCATTAGAACATCCAACAAAATCTAAATCTGTATAGCCAACCACTTCTAGGTTATCAACCTTCCTGTATACAAGCATGTAGTCTTTGTCTTCTGTAGGTATCTCATCTCTTTCTTAGTTGCAACCCAATGGTCACTCCTAGGATTAGATAAATATCGCCCAAGTACACTAGTAGGAAAAGTCAAGTTAGGCCTAGTGCAAATTGTGCATACATTAAACTCCCTACAACACTTGCATAAGGAACATTCTTCATTGATTCTTTCTCAATCTCATTTCGAGGGCATTGACTGTTATTAAACTTGTCACCCTTGGCAACTGGGACACCCCAAGGCTTACAATTTTTCATACTGAATCTTTTTATAACTCTATCAACATAAGATCTATGTGACAGTCCTAGTAGATTTCGAGTTCTATCTATGTTAATTTGAATCCCCAATACAAAAAATGCTTCACCAAGATCTTTCATATCAAAGTTTTCAGACAATATCTGTTTGGTATCAAACAGTAAAGCCAAATAATTGGCAGCAAGTAAAATAGTATCAACATAGAGAATGAGAAAAATGAATTTGTTCCCACTGATCTTTAGATATATACATTGATCAACTTTGTTCTTAGTAAAGTCCAAAGAAGTCACAAATTCATCAAATTTGAGCTACCACTGGCAGGAAGCCTGTTTCAAACCATAGATGGACCTTTTCAATCTGCACGCTAAGTACCCACTCCTACTTTTCTTGAAACCCTCAGGCTATTTCATGTAAACTACCTCATTCAAATTTCCATTCTGACAAAGTGATTTTGACGTCCATCTGATGTAGTTCTAAATCAAAATGAGCCACTAAGGCCATAATGATTCTAAAAGAATATTTAGAAGAGAATAGAGAGAAGGTCTCAGAGTAATCAGTACCTTCTTTCTGAGTGAAACCATTAGCCACCAATATAGCTTTAAAATGCTCAATTCTTCCTTTGGAATCTTTCTTGGTTTTATATACCCATTTGCAGCCAATGGGTCTACAATTTTTAGGAAGTTCAACAAGATCCCAAACTTTATTTCTAATCATCAACTACATTTCTTCCTTCATAGCATCTATCCATATATCAGACTTAGTATAAGTCACAGCTTTATGACACGTCATAGGATCAGCTACATGTCCTATGTCATAGTCATGTTCCCCTAAAAAAAACTCGTTGCATAATAATTAAGAATTGCATGCTTCCTTTGTCTTTTTGACCTCGTTAAAGGTATTATTGTAACAAGGTCAATCGGTTGAAGATTTTCAGCAGTCTTAACTGATTGAGAATTTTCAATAAACTCAATAATCGAAGGATCATGAACATGAGACACGTTAGCATTTTCAGTGCCCATAATAGTTGCAGGTGCTAAGCTCTTGAGTATAGGCAAAGAAAAGGAAATAACTCCTATGTCACTATTTTCAACTATAACCTGTCTGGTTTCAGTTTCAGCCACATCAAACTCAAGGAATTTCATAGTCATAGACTCAACAATTTTGGTACCTTTCTCAGGATGATAAAACTTATGCCCTTTTACATGATATGGATACCCAATGAAGTAACACCTAACAGATCTGGGATCAGTCTTTTTCCCAAAAAGATTATAGATCCTTACCTCTGCAGGGCAACCCCAAACTCCAAGGTGATTCAAACTGGGCTTTCTACCATTTCATAACTCAAAAAGTCTTTTAGGGACAGATTTGCTAAGGATTCTATAAAGGATGTATAAGACTATTTTAATGGCTTCACCCATAGATAATCTGGAAAATTTGTTCTGCTAATCATGCTTTCCATCATATCTTTAAGAGTGCGATTTCACCTTTCAGCTACACCGTTCTGTTCAGGACTTCCTGGCATAGTATTTTGGGGAATAATCCCACAATCTTCCAGATATTTGGCAAATTATGCCATGTATTGCCTGGACACATTGTGTTTACCATAATACTCACCACCCTGGTAAGATCTCACAATTTTGATGACCTTTCCCAATTGTTTTTCAACTTCAATTTTGCAAATTTTAAACTTTTCAAGTGTATTAGAATTTTCCTTTATCAAATAAAGATAACCATATCGAGAAAAGTCATCAATAAATGTGGTGAAATATTTTCCTCCATAAATAGTAGGAGAATTAGGCGCATTAACATCAGTGTGAATAATTTTTAGAAGGTCATAGCTTCGTGTGCACCTCCTTCTTTGACTGAGTTAATTTTTCCCTAATACAATCCACACATGTTTCCATGTCATCAAAGTCTAAGGAATTGAGTATACCGTCTTTCATCAACCTTTCCACCTTTTCCCTAGAAATGTGTCCCAATCTTTTATGCCAGAGTTTAAAAGATCTCTCATTAACTCTGGTTCTCTTAGACATATCGGTTTCAACTACCAAGGAGGCATACTGTCTATCAGGATTTAAAAAAAAATTGTATAAACCATCATCCAAAATAACAGAGCCAACAGAAATGGAATTTAACATCAAATTCATTCTTTCATTGCCAAAATTAAAACGATATCTAAATTTATCCAAAGCTGAAATAGAAATCAAATTCCTCTAAAAAGATAGTACATAGAAAATGTTCTCCAAAGTAAGTTCAAAATCATTCTCTAAAATCAACTTGACCACTCCCACAACCTCTACTTCTACTTCTAAATTGTCCCCCACTTTCAGCTTGGACTCTCTTTCAGTTAGTTTCCTTTTGTTTGTGAACCTCTACAAGGTAATGGCTATATAAGTTGTGGCACCATTGTCTATCCGCCAAGAGTTAATTGGAACATTAACTAAGTTGGATTCGAAACATACACAAGCCAAAGGATTACCTTCTTACTTTTTCTTGTCCTTTAACCAAGTTTTAAAAAACTTGTAATCAGCACTTTTATGACCTTTCCTTTTACAATGAAAACATTCAATGTTTTTTGGAACAACAACCTTATTAGGTCCTAGATTGTGATTCTGACTTATATTTTTATGATTACTATGCCTTTGGGTATCCTGAGTTTTCTTAGGAGCATACTAATTGGTCTTCTTTTTATTACTAGCAGAACTTTTATCAGACTTTGACTTAACTTGGAAGGAAAGCAAAGCAGTGTCATTATTTTCTTTCTTCAATTTATCTTCCTTAGCAACACATTTGCTTATAGACTCATTGACACTCCATTTTTCATTAAAGGTATTAAAGGCAGTTTTGATCTGGGTGAACTCAGGTGGCAAGGTATTCAGGGCTTGTGGCACAATAAAAGTGTCAGGAAGATCGATATTCAATCCTTTGAGCTTGGTTTGGATGTAAGCTATCATGATTATAAAGTCCTTGACTCCCCCAGTATTATATCTCATATTCATGAGTTCTCTCAATAGACATCTAGACTCAGCATTATTAGATACCTGGTACCTATCCCCTATGGATTTCATTAGCTGTTTCATACTAGTAGTCACTGACAAGCTACACAACAGATGTTTAGAAACAGATTTCTAGAAGCCAAAATACCCAGCCCATTAGACCTCTCCCATCTAGCTTGAAGATCTTCTGATCTTGAGTACTCTCAGCAGTTGACTTTTCTTGCTCATTCTTATGTAGTGCCATGTCTAGGTCAGCCATACCTATGGCAAATTCTATGTCTTTCTTCCATCTTTTAAAATTTGAGCCATTTAATTCTTCAACAATAGCAGTGTTATTGTTCAAACCAAAAGAGAATGTCATAAAGAAATGCAATATATCAGTTATAGGGAAAATTATATATGCTCTCAACATCATAAGCCATAAACTGGAATTTCAAACACATTACTACATCTCCCCTTTAGGCAGAGTATGTAGAATATGTAAGGTATTCCCAAATGCATGAAGCTAGCCAGAAATAAATTAATCCAAAAAATATCCCCTTTGGGCATATAGATTTAAAAAAATCAATTTATTTCCCAATTCAAAATTACTTCCATGCCATTCCTAAATAAAAACACACAATGATCCCCTTTAGGCAGATGATTGTATGCAATAACCAGGAACTATCTCAAAAATTAAATTCTACAAATTTAATATCAATAAAACCACTTTGGTGAGAATATATTCATACAAATTTTATAGAACTCAAATTTTGGAGCTCAAATGCCTAAACAATCAAGACACAAATTTGTATACTCATAAATAAAGCTCTCAGAATGAAATAATACACACCAAGTACTTTACTGGTCTATATTAACTGACATAATTGTAAGAAAAATCACAATCTCTATTATGGTATTTTAAAATAATTTATAGCAACAGAAATAATGTATAAAATTATCAATAATGATATTAAAATATTTAGTCCAAAATTAAATAACAAAATGTCTTAAAAAAGACCCAAAATGTCAAAAATGGTCAAAATAGCTTAAAAGGTGCTAAAATGGGCCCAAAAAAAAAAAACTCAATAACAACCTAGAAAGGCCCATCAATGACGTGGCATGTGGATTGCGTGGTACTGGCATGTGGAAAACACGCACTAGTCATGTCACTTTGGTGCGTGTGATACACAGGACAGTATGTCTTATATGGTGCATGTATCACATGCGCCGTGGCATTCTCTTTGGGCATTTGGCTTGTGAATTCTCACTCTAGAATCCTTATCTGGCATGTGAATCTTACGCATTAGTCTTCTTCTTCACCCTGGCAGGTCAAAACGACTGGCCAGCCATAGGAGCTCAACTTGAGCCCCCAAAATGCATATTTTGTGTCGTTTTTTATCAAAATAAAATTATAGATTTAAAAATTATATTTAAAGTAAAACCCCTCAAAAATTAGATTAAATAATAACTTCTATGAGATTAAAATTGCCAAAAATGCAACTGTACAAAAGGTTGGGGTTCTTGAAAATATTTTCAGATTTGAGCCACTTTACATTCAAATCTATCACAAAACATGACCAACGAAGGCAAATATCAATCGAATCAAAATCATCCAATAATTCTCTAAGATTATTGTAAAATATAGAATCCAAAATGCCCATTTTCTTAAGATTATGAAATTCTCCCTTTTTTTTTAATATTCCAAAAAGAATTCATAAAAATATTCAAGTTAAAAAAAAAAGGAAACAAGACAAGAACAAGAGTATCAATTAATTCAGATATAAGCATAATTATGATTTAACATAATTTGGATCCTAAATTCATACAAGTAGGCTCTGATATCACATGTAAGCAAATTTGACACCTTGTATAAATTTAGAATATCGTTCATAGAATTAGTTTAAGAGCATACCTGTCTTTGACATGATCACTGATTCAGAAAATCTAGATAGACAAAGTCTTCCTCTCCAGCTCTAGATAAAAGGGGGGCTGTCAATGGGGCAAGCCAAAGATCAAATCAGAGATTAGTTATTTCTCTTATGTTAGGTTAGGAGTGGAGAAGGGACCTAGCCTTTTATAGAAGTAAAATAACCCTAATGGGCCCTCTCATTACGGGCCTATAGGATTGGACCTACACTAAGCCGCTAATCACATCAATCTCATTAAGGTATGTGAAAGCCCAATAACAATAGTGATCACAATGTGGGCTTTAACTATCTCCCAATAGATCCATAATCAACCAGTTTTATAAAACCCTGAAACCTCCAATTAGTGGTAGCCACAATAGAAAAATTCCAACATTAGTTTCATTCCAATGTTTGGACATTTCTTTGAGATGGTATGAAGTACATAAGGTGAAGTGACCAGTGGGTCTCCACCCATTCAGTGAGAGGAATTTCAACAAGCATTTTGTAAACAACTCTTCATACTTAGTATGCAACTAAAGAAAGCTAGGGAGTTTAAATCTTTGAAACAAAATGAGGAAATGAGTATGGATGAGTAATCTAGAGCTTACCTCACCTTACAAGTGTATGCCCTACATCTGGTGGCGACAAAAAGACTTTGTGTACAACAATACACTCAAGGTGACAAATCTTTATAGGTGTACATGTAGATGAAAACAATAACCTCTAATAAGCTATCAATGCTACACAATGGATGGATGATAGGATACGATTTGATATAAAAAAAGAAAAATGTGTTATTAAGAAGAAAGTAAGAATAGAGCAAACATTTCAACATAAATCTAGAAGATCACATAGTAGGGAAACATGCTATTTAGAATATGAAACTGGGTCAAGGGGAGAGCAATTTGTCGGAAGTAGACTATGGGTAAATATTAATCCCTGTAATCTAAAGCAAAAATATTGAGACCAAGATTATAAAATTTTAGCTAGTTGTTTTAGTTTTGGGAAGACACATCAAACTATATGTCAAAGCCGGTTTGAGAATTACAGCATATGTGCCCAATTAGTATGCTACTCACGAGAGCGCCTATCTCAAATGAAGGTTAAATCTGAAACTCAACAATCAAATTTGTTAATCCAACCATTGAGCTAGAATGTATATGAAGAAAAGGTTAACAATAGGTGGAGGAATGGTGGCAATCAGGGTAGAGATTGGTTGATGTACCTTTGAAGGTTTTGTAAATTGTTTGAAATGAATGTAATGTAATGACTTATAAAATGGATGTTTAGAATATAAATGTCTATAATATAATTAGTGGAGGTGAATGATAATCTTGCTCATGATAGTATTACACTTTAATCATACATTGAAGTTAGATAATATAAACACAATGCATAGTGAGGTAGGTGTAATGAAAGTGAGATAAGCAGTGTAATCTAAATATGGTAAAAGCTCAAATTAAGGCAATGCATGTAGGGTTCTAGAAAAATTAATTGATGAAATTAAGGTGTAATGAAAGTTAGATAAGGGAAAATTGAGAGATTTTACCCATAGTGAGGTAAGTCGGAAGTTTACAAGGTGTTATAATATAAAAGTAAAGATGTGACAAAGTAAGACTTGACGAAGGGAGTAAATTGTACAAAATAAGAGGACTAAAGTTGAGATAGCTGATATAAAATGGGAGTAAGGAGAGGGAATAGTGGTTATATTGTGAAGATTTATTCAAACCTGGTAAAATGGAGAATTCGGTCCACCTTACTGCCCTAATTGACCAATTGCAATGTACTAAAGGTGGGGACAAATTTGGATGTTTAAACCAAAGAGCAGTACTAGAAATAAACTTAATCTTATAAGTTGAACTTTATGATGGGATGCTTCGAAGTAGCATATGACGAATAATAAAAAATAAAGTGGAATATGTATAAGGAAGTATACTTAATAAGTGAAGAAGGATAGCACATGCTGTAATGGCATTCAACAAACTAAGGATAAGAATGGATGTAAAGGAATAGAAGGTCTTGAACCTATTAAATATGTAAATACTCGATTTTGTTCAGGTGACATTTTAACTTCTTTTTGTGTTTAATAAATTTCTATAAAAAGAAAATAATAACAAAATAGAAAAATTCAAAAAAAAAATTAATAACTAATAAAAATGAAAAAAAAAACAAAAAAAACAACACATGGTAACAAAAAAAATATTATTATTATTATTAATAAAAAAATGGGAAATAAAAAAAATTTAAAACAATTATTAAAAAAAAAGAAGAAGAAGCCCAAAACCATTTTTTGTTGGTAGCCAAAAAGAAAAGGTCCAGCCCATTAATCTCCCCAGTCCACCTTACACTCCGCCCGCTCCATTCCCAAATCGGATCTAGCCTATGCCTCAGCAACCCAACACCTATCTAACCCGAGACCCATAACCCATAACCCGAAATCCCAAGAATCCCTAACCCCCAAATCAACTCATTTCCCCCATCTTTTTCTTTCTCCTATTTCTGCGACGGCAACCCTAAAGGAGGCGCCACCAGATCCTGCATGATTCTTGCCACAAATCCTTAGGCAATCTCTTTCACTGGTAAATCCTAGCCACAACATTCCATCTCCAGTTCCTTCATATTTGCGCAGCCCATTTCGTGGTTTCCTTTTCAAATTACTAGCAACAATCATGGTTATATTGGAGAGAGTTTCCTTTTGAGGGAACCCTAAATGAACTTCCCTTTTTTTTTTTTTTGCTTCTTCCAACTCCATGATTAAAGGGATTCGAAGACTAGGTGGAGAAGGGCGAAAGGGAAATTCCAAATCTGATTACTCAGCTTCGTTTAAATCACGCCGAGGGGAAGGAATTTGATTCAGGGAGCTTGACTCTAATTTGCGACTATAAATAAGGGGGGAAGAATTAAAAAGGACAAAAATTGAGAAAAGAGGGCAGAAAATAGGAAAAATCTGAGAAATAGGAAGTTTCAAATTTCTGGGTAAGTTCAAGGAATTCGAATAATTGGTTTATCTATTTCTTGCTATTCCTTTCTGTAGGATTATGAAATTTATGGTTTGACATGGATGAATTTGTCTTGGCATAAATACCATTTCTATTTTGTGTGTTTGAGTAATCTCTTTTTACTCAGTTGGCCAAATTTGATACTTCATACCAAACCCTAAACTTATAACTGCTTTGTTTAAGATTGGCATGCAATCTGAAATATCATTTGAATGATTATCCCGTGGACACATTGTCTAACCCTAGATTGTTAGAATGCATTATTCTATAGCATATTTAGAAATCATTGGATAGCTTTGTAGGTCAAATGTTGATTTCACCTTTGTTCTTTTCAAATGGAATTTGTCTCATGAATTTGTTGCGGGTATCCTAAAGGCCATTTTGCTGAGTTTGTTCGTATGGTTCGAAGTCATATTTATTCTAACTTGATCTGTAAAGGAATTTGTAAAGTTGATCATTTATGAAAATATGAATTTGTTGAAGGATTTGATTAGGAGTTATAGTTTGATCTTGAACCATGTTTTAAAAGGAGAAATGCTTAATTTATAATATTGGTATTTAGGGATGATCAGATAGGTATATAACAGGGCAGTCTTAATTCATGGCTGACGTGGGATATCCTAAGGATTTGGGTCTTTTGGTTTGCATAAGGAGTTATGCCGTGTATGTGGACTTGGAAGTAATGCATTTCATTTGGTATTTTCATGACTGCATCCTTCGCATAGAATGGTTATGATTTCTCTCCTGTAGGGTATAGGTTTACCTATTTGTGGCCTTGAATCAGTAAATACGCTCAGACCCTTTTTCTTAAAGGTAATAAAAAGAGAAGGAAATGATTAAAAAGCACTGATGTCCCTTTGTGTCTAGGTGTGGTTTGCTGCCACTCATTGTCAAACTGTTTTTTTCTTCTTTTTATAACGCTATGCTAGTTTCTTTTCGGTCTATTGGGTGTGTAACCCATTTCTTTTATTTATTTAGTTATTCATCTATTTGATTATTTATCTATTTAGTTATTTTTTTTTTCTCTTTCAATAAAATGGGGTTCAACGCCCAATAATTTCAAAAGCCAAGTTGATGGGGGTTCAAATTTTTTTGGCTTCAAAGGCCCAATAGGAATATCTTAAAGGGGTTCCAATGGCCCAATCAAAGTAATTTCAAAATAAATTTGAGGATAAAAAAAACTTTTATGAATTATAATAAATTTTAAATTTCATACCCCAAAAGAATGTAGTAAATCCCCTCTTGACCCTACTGTTTGTATAAATTATATCTTAACCGCCACTATTTATATCAATTATAATTTTGACCCCTTTATATAAATTGTGTTTTGACCTCTTTATTTTATAAACTAAATTTTGGTCTCACTATTTACATAAATTTTATTTTTGCCCCACTATTGGCATAAATAACATTTTGACCCCTTTACTTGGCATAAATTTCATTTTGCCCCATTATTTTTAGTAAATCTTGCTTTGGTCTCATTATTTTTAATAATTTTGTTTTAACCCCAATATTCCTAATAATTCTATTTTGGACTAAGTACTTTTTAAGAATTCCATTATCACCTCTATTCTTTTAGAAATTTCAGTTTTGTCGCAAAATTTGGAAAAACTAAAATTTGATTAAGAATAATAAAATCACAATTTTCATTTCATTTCTAAACATTTAAAGGACATTTAAACTTCTCCAAAGTCCTAATCTTTGGGGCAGTTAGTGGAGTTACATACTCCCTGATGTCATAGATCTCACATACTTTAAGTGGAAGTTCATCTTTCTCGAGGTCACGCTTACTTCTTTTTCTAGACTTTCGGTGAAATTTTATTTTCCCAAAGTCTCAATTTTCTCAGGCATTCAGTGGAGGTATATTCTTCCCAATGTTCCAATTCCCATCCAGGCTTTAAGTGGAATATTTATATTCCCCTAATGTCCTAACATTCTTAGGTCAGAGATCATACATC
>JASKGM010042282.1:0-22158 GCA_034509205.1 Ceratonia siliqua
ATATTTTCACATAGATATATATATATATATATATATATATATATATATATATATATATATATATATCACATTTCTCAAAAATCACTACCAAATCATACTCAAATAAAATATTAAACCATAAGGTAAAATTTAACAATTCAGGCATCAAAAGGTAAGTAAGAATCCATTCACTCGCAAACTGTAGACAATGATATGATTATTTCCACCTAAATTCTACCTCAAAATAGATTCGAGTTTGAAAAATTTGTTTCAAGCGTCCCTAAGAGTATGAAATTTATATAATTAAACATTAATATCATGTATTTTCTTCGCTAACGTTACCAAATTCCTATAACCTCAATATAAGTCCTTACCCATATATATATCAAACTGTTCAAAATCAAGCCAACTACTATCCAACCAATTACTATGACTCACTTCAAATAAGAAAACGTGAAAAACAAGGAAGGGACTTCTACAAAAGAGAAGCATTTATCCGATTTTTTTTCATGATTTAATTTATTTAATAAGAAAAAGTATCCAGCCACTTTCTATAAATGAAGGAACCCAATAACCCCACAAAATTACTATTTCAAATATGCTATATTGTCATAAATTTTTAGATTTCAGAGGAAGAATGATAAACACATACTTACTAGAATAAAATGGTGTCGAACTCTAACTTATAGCCACCAAGAAACTCCAAAATAACCCCTACTTTCTCCAAGATACGTCGAACAGTAATACCAAGGGAGAAAGAAGGACATTATATGACTGAAATATTGAGGAGTACTTTATTGCTATATATATTAGAAAAAAAAAAACCTCTTTTTTTAAAATTAATTAAAAATTATCTTTTTTTTAATTATTTTTTTTGTCAAAATTAAAAAAAATAGTTTCTATTTAAAATATTTAGATATTACAGTAGGAAAATATTTGTACTCTATTTTTGTTTCACTTAAAGAATTAAAACAGGAGGTTCTTTGTGTCTTAGCTCTCGTTTTTCAATAAAAGGATCAAGGATATACATGTATATATATACTCAGTGCCAGCTCTCTAATATTTCCACTCTGATATGCAATCTAATTTTCGGTCTGATCCTGCATTCCCTCACCAACTTTATTTTTATTTTTTAGTTTTTTTAAATTTTTTTATAAGAAATAACTTAAAACAAATAAAAATATTCTTAAAATATTAAAAAAATAAAACAAAAAATAAAATTATTTAAAAATAATTCAAAAATAAATAAAAATAATTCTTTTCATTTTTTTATATTCTTTTAAATTATTCTTAAAAATTAAAAATTAAAAAATTAAATCTTAATGGGAGAATCCATACTCTCAAAGTAAATACATTTCACCATTTTTAAATAAAACTAAAAAGATAAAAGGTTTACATAATTAAAAAAATTAATAACATAATAAACTATTATATATTATTATTGATAAATAATAATATTACATTACACACACACAAAGTGAAAAACTGTTGTATATTTATAATTATAATATTGCTAATTAAAATCTCAAAAATATTTAATAATGATATATTATTATTTTTAAATATTATTATAAATCAGTTTCTCTAAGAAAAAAATAATTTCTTATAAGATTTATTTTTTAAAAATTTGTCACATCCCAAAATTTAAACACATAACCGATGTAAGAATGCTATTATATAAATAACATCCTACAAATCTAGACCATGATCATGCAACTACAAAAACTAACAAAATATAATCATTTAATCAAATAAAAATGCTGTTTAGATCAACATAAAACTTATGCACAAACAACCTACACTCTACAAGATAGACTGACTCTTCATTAAGACAAGCTCTTACGCCAAACCCTATACACATCATATTATACAACTTGACATAACAATTGATACATCTCTAAACTTTCCCAAAACAATGCAACAACCCTACAACCCTAGCTTAACTCTCCAATGATGTTATTTGTTGCTCCAATTGTCTTTTAACATCGCTTGAGAGTTTGCTGCAAAACTCCTGCAACTAAACTAGGAAAAAAAATTAAAAGTAATACTATATAATTATAATGACTAGCTCAATAACAAAAGGAGTCCTCTATCACCCCCATACGGTATTTACAAAATATCACAAGTAATGTACCCTTTCAGTTCTAAAAATCAACCAAGCAATATAAGTATTGAATTAAAAATAGGAAACAACATTATATAAACTTAATGCCACTTTTCAACATCGAGTAAAATTATTTAATTTTATAAACTACCAGGATCCATGAAAAATTTTCATATTCTTTTAAGTTTGAAATAAAATTCATATATGTGCATATTTGAAAAAGGATAGATATACATTTCTTACTCTTGAAAATATATAATACCATACACTTACAAGTAGAAATTCCATGTAATTTAATAAGGAAAGCACATATATTTTTAGGATTGATCCACTCGCTCTTCACATAGAAAACTCTCTTATATAACAAGTAACATATATCATATACATTCGAAGCAAACTCAACTCACGAATGCTAGTCTTGTACCCGTCCCATGAAACTCCTTATACCTCCCATATATTCCATGGACAATCCATATACTAGATGCACTTAGGGTTTTCTCATGGAAGTAACTAAAAATCGACCCAAAAAGTTCTCATTTATCATAAGAAAATAATTATAAATAAAATAGTTATATCATATAAGTATATAATAATCGTATAAAATCCTGAACGGGATCACTTTTGTGAAAACAAATGCTTATGAAATGTATCCTGCTCATGTCACATTTAAAAATACTTGTAATTCGCTTAAATAAAAATTGTAGTAAAAACTCATGCACCCAACATTATTCATGGTCAATCAAAATGGTGACAAGAGGAATTGCAACAAGCCTCAAAAAAAGTCTCAATTGAATTCTTGTAACCAAAACTGGATTATCACAATCAAATTAATTCTAGTTTAAGGGATAAATGCATGCAATCAACTAAAGAATTCCCACTCAAAGCTTAAGTCAACCTTCCAAATAATTCAAAATTTAAAAAGAATGTTCACATTTAATTAGATCATTTCAAATAAAACTTATCACTTGAATTAATACATATAAACTTCACTTCACTTTCAATATCAATAATTCCAGCATGACACTTCAAATACACAAGCACAACATGTTCAATATTGAAAAAGAAAAATATATTTAATATAACACTAATATATCTAATTATTGCACCTTATGTGACTCACATGAACACATTCAACGTAATCATAGAATTGAGTCAAAACATTAATTAATAAATAGAACCAATTAAACTTCTCCATATAAATATTCTACAATATTTAGAACAAACGAAAATATTAAAGTCGCAGGCATAGGAAACTAAATATTTTTAGAATACAAATTGGAACTATTTCTCAGCAAACTACAAGAAAGTAAAAAGAGGAGAAGGATATTTAAGAACCTTAAAGAATTAACCTTGAAAGATAGAAACCATTAAATAATATGCATTTTGGTAAGGGGGATACAATGTCAATTAACGTTAGTAACAAAAGGGTTAAGTTAAAAATGATAGGTTTAAAAAAATGAATTAGTGGTTTCATATGTAAAAAAATTGAAATAAAAATATGGTAAACCAATGTATAAGTACTAGAGAAGAATAGGAACAATTTGAAAAAAATATATATGAATGAGTCTCCACTCTCCTCCAAACAAGACACTATTGTTATTTTTTTTAAAGTACCCTTTGTAACCATCATAAAATTTGTGAACTTAATAAGCTCATGCAATACTCTCAATCATTTACTTTCAAGGTACTCATGAAAATACCTACAGATCAAGGTGACTCTTTTGCAAAATATGACTTTATCATAAAATGTATTAAAATTAAATCACCAAAGACTGACCAACTCCCAGATGAGGTATAACCCAAAGAACTTTCCTTATGTACTTATGGGTTCCCAATGATAGTTTCTTCTAAGTCCAACCGTCATGTTTATTTCCCTTCCTATTACTTCCTAATAGTTTTCCCAAAACTCATCAAACCCCAAATTCAGCTCCTCTGAATAGTTCAACTTCAAAATAAAACCACCACAGGATTAGGTCCTAACTTCAACCTCTTATTCCCAAAACACTCTTGCCTAATTTAACTCAATCTGCTTACTGGGCTTTTAATTCTTCCCCTTCCAACAAGGATCTACAAAATAGCTCCTTCCACAACATAAGATTATAGTAACTAATTTCATTTTATTCACTAACAAAATATAATACACATACCCCTATAATTCAGGATAGAAACATAGAACTCCTCCTCAAGATGGATCGGGACCAAACCGAATTAAGCTGGAAGCAAGACCCAAGATTTGTTTCCAAAGAAAGTTTGCCAACCACAGTAAACAATCCAGCTTATATTAAAGAACCATCCATTCCCAAAATCCCCAACTTTTCATTGCCCTTCTTAACCTTTACAGAACATTATTCACACAATTTCTCAAAGAACATTCATCGAATAAGACCACACATGTCTACTATATCAGATAAAAATGCAGAGCTACAAAATATTTACCCTAAAGATTCAAATCTCCCAAGAACAAAACCAAATAATTAGAACCAAGGTATTCCCTTGATCAGACCAAAATTTCATAACGGAGACCAAAGCTAATTTCAACAAAACAGAGAAGAAAATATGGATATAGAAATAAACCAAAAAGCAGAGAGAGAAACTCCCTTGACAATGGAAACTGCTTTGACCACAACTGTGCTTGCACTAATACTCCTCAAGATTTCTTCAACAATTCTTCTCAGTGAAAGGATCAAATTGAAGAAATAAACAGTAAAAAAAACACAGGAAAGAAGAAGCTCAGGAAGCTAGAAAGGTGAATATTTTTTTTTCTAGACAGAGTCCTCCAGAAAGAGTCCAACTCCCTCAGATTTATGGAAGAAGAAAGGCGGTGACACTGTTCAAACAAATATCTTCTGCTCCTTCTTAGCTTTCCAGAGTTCTACGGATTTTTTTTTTTAAAGAGATAAATTTTTAAAGATTTTGGAATATTCATATACTTGAAGAAGGCTGGACATATTTGTTTTCATACATCAACCGGGGCTTTCACCTAGAAGACCACGTAAGGTTCAAAGGAAGCTATCTAAAGAGGAGGTTTTGTAAAAAAAATATTAAAAAACTTAAATTGATTTCCATATACCTTCTTTAAAAAATTAACACCACATTTAAATATGACTTTTGTGTTCATGATAGAATGAAAATTTTTTTAAAATCTTATTCAATTACTTGAAAATTATTTATTCACGAACCACATGATTAAGGACAATTAAAATTCTCTTTAGAAAAATATAGATTAGTTTTATGAAGATAATTTTACAATATATTTACCTATTTTTAAAAGAATTCATCTTCAAATTCAAAAGATAAAATATAAGGAAAAGATAAGGTTTTTGATGTCAAAAAATTGTGCTAAATAGTTATTCCTCATAAATTTGCTTTATTTTTTAGCATTCATACTATATAGTTTTTTTTTTTTACTTTTTTTAGTTATTCCTCTTAAATTTGTTTTCTGTTTTAGATTTTGCTTTTCAAACGTGATAATATTTTGAATATATTTTTGATAATAATTTTATTATAAAATAAAATTTATTATTTTAGTATTTATTATAAAATGAAAAGGGGT
Source organism: Ceratonia siliqua (assembly GCA_034509205.1). Taxonomy (NCBI): domain Eukaryota; kingdom Viridiplantae; phylum Streptophyta; class Magnoliopsida; order Fabales; family Fabaceae; genus Ceratonia; species Ceratonia siliqua. The sequence goes on from JASKGM010042282.1 coordinate 5,637, forward strand.
ATCTTTATATTCACATTTCATCATTTGCTATGTTATATATAAGACAGCAATTGAATTATTTTCAATATAAAAATACTTTTTTGTATAATTTTAATAAATAAAAAAAATGTGCATTGTATCTATTTATGAAAAATCCAACACATAAATGAAAGAAAACAACAAAAGAAACCAATTTGGGTTATTCACTAAATACAAGTAATCAAATTCAGTCACCATAGTGAAAATTTTTCTAATTAGAAAACCAATGTTTCCAGGCTTAAATTTTTTTTTAAACAAAAAGATTAAATTTTTATTTGTTTACTTGATCCCAAGTCAAATATATTTCCTCCTAATAGTATCTCCAATTAAGCTGTTATAGTAGGAAGCAAGGTTAGCAAACTCATATTGGAGTTCACTGCTTTCATGGCATTGTATCTTGACTACTTTGCCTGGAACTTTAACCTAACATATAGCTTCCATAATTAGTGACATTTCTTTATTTTAACACGAAAGTAATATATATTTTTTTCACACAAGATTATAATGATGATTGATGAGTTAAACTTCTGTTTTTATAGAAAAAAATATGATTTCTCCTCATCTAAATTTGATTAGTCAAAAAGTACTGGGTTGACCTGAAACCCGATGGGTTGGCATAGGACTGGGCTGGGTTGATAAGTTCCCTACCCGATACAAAATCGGGCCAGCCCAGTGCAGCCCAAATATGGTGTCCAGCCCGACAGGCTGGGCTGGGCTGGGCCAGCTTATTTGCCAACTCTATACATAACCATAGAAAATAAGCAACCATAGAAATTTACCATTAAGGAGTATCAATAATAAGATTAAACACACACAATATATGTATAATATAAATAAAATCTCTTAGAGAAATATATTTCGGAAGAAAAGTTATTACAAAATTAAAACTTTTTCTTTGCCCAAGGTTTAATGTTCCATTCCTATGGTTCCCTAATGCCAATTACATTTTTTAGCTTTATACAGAAAAATATCATTGGATTATTTTTTGTATCCACTTAAACTAAATCCTTTCTAGACAATCTATGCTAATTACTTCTTTAAATCTTCTTGTTGTTAATTTACAAGTCTAAAATTGAATTCTTTAATATTAAATATATAAAATGATCGTTTAATTTACAACTATTGTTTTTTTTTTTTGTTATATAAATTGTTATTGAAGTGATCATGTCATTAATTTAGAATTTTAATTAAAGAAGTAGTTTTATTTTGAAGTGTAACTGATTGAGCAAACATCAATCACACGATCACTGCATAATTATAAAATAAATATAAAATACTAAAATTTATTTACTTCACCAAAAAAAAATATTTTCCCCCCACATAACCAATGGATAATATTATATAAAAAAAACATCTTTACAAAAAAGGAAAATATTTTAAAATTAGATTCTATACATGAGACTCTTCATATAGCTATCGATTATCTGAACAATCACTATCCTATCAAAATATTTAAGTATTATTCAAACATACTATTAGGGTATCCTTGTGGAAAGTGAGGCGATCTTTAAGTATGCATCTCGTGATGAATGTAGAAGAATAATCTCTGAAGTATTTATTATAATGTTTGAATCCAAGAAGTCAAGACAAAAAATATTCTTTCTTACCTATTAGGCTAGTTCTTTGAGATTAAACAAGTTTATTTTGTAATTCTAAAAGAAATATTAAAGTGCATTTGGAGAAAGCTTATATAACGACCTTTTGGATTGGGATTTTAATTCTCCGCCAAACTCTTTGTGACCTCGACATCCCTACTATCTCCATTAAACTTCTTATGAAGTGTGTTATGTCTATAAACCTGTCTCTTATCTAGAATGGGAAAGGGCTTCTTTCTTTCAAGCCTACCAGGAGAGTCCCCCAAGGTGATCCACTCTCCATGCGGACTTTTATCGAGACATAGGAGACGCCCCCTCCAAATTTTGTAAACAATATTTTTAAAATATAATTTGTCCCTGAAAAATAATTTATTATGTAATTAATTATTTTAAAAATAATTTGTCTTCTTTAAAATTTTCATACTACTCTTTATATTTACAAATACATTACTCAATTTTATAAATACATCACTCATATATAAGTGTATACTATTTTATCCCTTTACTATTTTTTTCCCATCAACTTGTGTAATGTCAATTTCTATTACATCACTCATTAACCTTTGCTTTGCTTATTTGGTATTTTGTAGTTTGAACCATAAGTAGAAACTATTTCCTTTCACAACTTTACTCATCACATCACTCCCAAAGACCATGGTCTCAATCCCTTCACTCTCCCCCTTGGTTGGAACTCGTTGTAGCGTTGCTCACGATGATGCTTACAATGACTGATGTTCCTCAAGCACTAGCAGCAGTCACACCAGATAACACCATTATCGATACCAAATGGTCCCTAGACATAGGTGCATCCAATCACATGACATGTAAGTGCAATATGCTCACTAAACTTAGAAAATATAAAGGCATAGAAAGGCATAGATGCTATTCTTATAAGGGATGGCTCCTCTCAATAAATTAATGGTGTAGGGGAATCAACTATAAAGCATAATCATATCTCCCTACCACTTCATAATGTTTTACTTGTTCCTGACTTAGCAAAAAAATTACTTTTAGTTAGTCAATTAACTAATCAATTTTCTGTTAATTGTGAATATTTTGATGTCAGATTTTATGTTAAGGATCGAGCAACAGGGCAACCCTTGGTAACAGGGACTCGCAAGGGTGATCTTTATGTTCCCTCCAATCCATCACAAGGCTTTTCCAACAGGCAACAATATGGTATAGCAGATGAGTGGCATCAACGATTAGGACATCCACAGGCATCTACCTTGCAGTTGCTAAAGAATAAAGGACATATTCATGTCTTAAGAACATTAAAATTAAATAATTTATGTGAAAGTTGTTTGTTAGGCAAGCTTAGTCATTTACCATTTTCTGCTTCTGATCGTTTGAGTACTGGAATTTTTGACAAAATACATTGTGATAATTGGGGACCTTCTCCTGTTATGTCTATTGAAAAACATAGTTATTATGCTTGTTTGTAGATGATTTCTCTAAATACACTGGGATAATAACTCTATAACATAAACCTGGTTTTTGTTTTATGCTTATCTTGCCTTTGAAAATTTTGTTGCATGCCTAATTGTATTAAGGTTTTTCACTTAGATGGTGGAGGGGAGTTTGTAAACACAAAACTCTCCTCTCAGTTTCTTGCAATCATATTTCTTGTCCTTATACTTCAGAACAAACAAGTATGGTAGAATGACATCATCGATTCATAAGAAAGTTAGGTATGACCATGCTGTTCCCAGTGGAACTCCCTTATTTTTATGGGTTGAAGCCTTTATGACAGCTATATATCTAATTAATCGCCTTCTGTCATCCTTTCTTAATTTGGACACACCTTATTTCAAATTACATGGCAGATATCTAGAGTATAATACACTAAGTTTTTAGCTCAAAATGTTTTCCCTACACATGGGATACAAAAAAATCTAAGTTTGAACCTAAAACCATTCCATGTGTGTTTGCCGAATATAGTGAAACCTACAAAGGGTATAAGTGTTTTGAACCTCACCAAAAAAAAAATTTATAATTTCTTGCCATGTAATCTTTGATGAATTAGTCTTTCCTTACAAGAGTGTGTTGGATCTAATTGTTTATCCTAAGTATTTTATGTTTAAGCATGGGTTTTAAAATTTATAAGCTTGTAAACAGGCGGAAACAAAACACATAGGCAAATAGAAGAGAAGTAAGATAGACAAGAATTCTACATACCTCTAGAAGTAACTTTAATCTTGTAATATACTTCTTAACCAAGTGCACTGACCACTTATTCTTTGGGAAGTATGAATCCACGAAACATATGATGAATAGGCTTAGTAATTAGAATAAAAACAAAAGATAAAAGAAAATAATTGATAGATTTCAAAGTAAATTAGAAAGCCTTGCCTTTCCCTTCAAGTATGGCATGTAGAAATCTATGAAGGCACTCAAACAAAATTCACTTTTACTCTTAGTATTTTTCTCTTAAAAACTTGAGACACTCTCAAGGTGTTTTCTTTCTAATAATTTCGGCCACAAAGAGAGAGGGGTTAGGTTATATTTATACTAACATAATCCTAGGTCATTCTTTTTTATTCAAAAAATATAATTTCCTAAAATTTAGGGATTCCACATGCCTACTAAAGAGAATAGATAATCGAATTATCTAATTAATTTATCTGTTTTATTCAATTGATAAAGTCATATTTTATTTACCTCTTAAATAAAACATATGGAGATTTCTAATTGGTCGTGCTAAAATATAAAATTCAAACAAAAAATTACATTTAAATAAATTCCTTTGACTTAGTTAGTTTCTAGTGCATGTAGGTTATCTAAGAATTTAAAACTCTTTTATTTTCTAATCCTTTATTTACTAGGATAATTATGATAATTAGGAGGGAATCAATTTCTCTCTTTTTGGGTGTGATTCTCTCCATTACAAATTTGAACAATTCAAACTTTGCAACAATATTAGGTTAAATAATTAATTAAATTAATTTTGTCTTAATAAAATCATATAGCTAAAATTCCTAATTAAATGGGGACTTAATTTTATTTTAATCAACTTCTTCAAATTAAATATATGAACAATTAAAATATTAATCTAAAGTAATTAAACCAAAATTAATTACTAAGATAAAAGGTTGTCTTAATTTGAGACAACACTTGTTTTAATTAAAACTAATATGTTTTAAAACTCTATTATCTAATTAAAACAACACCTATTTAAATTAGACAACTAATGTGAGAATAATTTTTATCTCTTTGGTGACAAAAATGTTTATCACATTTTCAAGCATGATTAGAACAACATTTATCTTACAATAACTATTTGTCTAAATTAAGACAAATCTTGTCTTAATAAAGGCATTAGCTAAAATACTATCAATTAACTTCATCTTAAATATATTTCAACTTAATGTGGATTGAATTCTCCAAAGTTAGGTGGGGAATCTATTTAGACATAAAAATTTTGAGCTCCAATAAATTTGGGATTATTTTAATCTCATTAACATAATCTATTTTATTAATCATGAAGTCATTTCACCAAAAACTCATAATTGTACTCTTAATAATTCTTCAAATTATGATAAGTCAATGTTGAACATTGATTTATTCAATTTGCAAACCTAGTGTTTATGAACCCTCGTAACTATCCATTAACATAAGATAAAATTACCATTTTACCCCTTATATCATTTTTGTCTCATGGTCTCAGATTTCATCTTATAAGTGACCAAATAATCTTTTAGAACTTTTCTAAAACTATTTTGAAATGATGAGTAGCTAATTCATCATTTCACTAGATCCAGATATGTCACTTGTCTTCCTAAAATCACCAGTAGTGATGTAATATTATGAACTTGATTTCTTAGATTTATGTTCCCAGATGTTCACTCCCACTACGATTCCAACATACAAAATCTTGACCAATGTCACACAAGGGTCGCGCCCACAGTTATATCAAAGATCAATATGATCATGAACACGAGTCCATAATCCATCAAGATTTTGGTTCTGCCACTAGCAGATGCAATGTGTGTGAGTTCAAGTTCAAAACAATAGTATTAAATTAAACTTAATATCTTACTTGATTCCAATTCAATTAATAGTGTCATTACTTGAAGTTAACTACTTCAATAATTTGAGATTTATGATTCCTTTAGAAAATAATCTCATTATTTCTATGGAGGTAATCCGAACACTACAGTCTTAGTTGAATATAGTGATCAGCTCTACTCAGTGACTATGAAGAGTATTTTAAATTCATCCAAAGATACATATATCCTTTTGCATAACCCTTACGCAAATGTATCTTGGTTAATTAGAATCTAGGAATCTTAATAGCTAAAAACTGAAGCTTACATAAATAAGCTTTTTATTTATTAATATTAAAACGTATTTACATCAAATTGGGGAATACAACTTGCATTCTAAGGCAACCTATTCCCAACAGAGCGATACCTAGAAAATGTCACATAATCACATGCTCTCTTAATCTTTGATTCTTGGCTACCCACTTTAACAAATACTATTCCTTGTACAGGTATGTCTACGTCATCATCACCAATGACTAGCTCTTTGGCATTAGGCCTTCCACTACCACCTCATCTCTCATCAGCTACTTCACCACCAACTTCCAAGCACGTTACCCTAACACTCTCGTCTACCATCCAACATACACAATCCCTGCATTGCCCAGCCAATGCCCCACTCTCTCCAAATCTTATTAGATCTTCTCTCTCCAACCATCCAGCCCAGACAGACCCACTTGCATCTCTAGCACCATTGCCCAGCCAACATTCCTTACCATTGGCTCCCCTGCCACATCAGCCCCTCACAGCTACCTCAGCACCTGCTCACTTGCAAGTGTCCAAAGCAACCTCCTACACAATGGACCTCACCAAACCCGATATTCCCTCCTTAGATATTCTCTTCCCTTGTTCACCCCCTAGTAGTTCACAATAGCTCCCCAACCACCAACTCAGCCTTATCCTTTCTAGACTCCAGCCCAAGAATCATGCTTCTTGAAAATATCTCCTATATTTGTCTACATCTAGATAAACCACCCACCGACACTATCGCCTCACACTTATCCTCTCTAAATTCCCCTCTTTACACACTGCCACCCGAAACTTTCTCACCTTCCTCTATCCCTTTGGTTAACAACCCACCCAAAACTCATCCACTCCTACTACTCTTCTATATCCCTATTATGCCTCTGTCACCATCTTGGGTCTAGCCAGATATAGGCCCATCACCTGTTAACTCCTCCCTCACCTTATACTCCTCTCATCTAACCTTTACGCCTCATTCAGTCTTTGCCTCCTCACAATAGCTCCCACAACTCCAACCAAACCACCCTATGCTAACTCATTCCCATGCCAGAACAATCATCACTTTGCTTACTAAGGATACCAAAGTAGACTAGGCTTTAAAATTGGTTCTCGTAAGGGAAACTATGATAAGAGATTGCTTGGTTATATAGGGATCAAGAAAAAAGATGATGGAAGCTGGGTAAGAATAGAGAGAGGATCTTCTAGTAGCTTAAAAAAAGAGATGAAGGAGGAAATAAAATCACCTAGGGAAACGAAGATCAAGACTTTAAGACATAAACCTTCTACTATTAAGAAGGAAGCATTGTCAAAGATTGAATTAGCAAAAGAGAAAATAAGGGAGTACAATTAGAGGTATTAGTTAAAGAAAAAATAAGAAACCTTGAAGATGGAAGAAGAAAAGAAAGAGGATAATGGAGAAGGATCTTCTAAGAATCCATAAGATATTGTAAAGAAAAACGTAGTGAAAGAGAAAAAGAAAAATGTTGTAACTAACCTAACAAGGAAGTCCATGAGGATGCCTTTCTTACAGAAGATAAATCATTGCCTCTCTTATTGTTGAGCTCTCCGATGCAACAAAGAAAGCATGTCTAAGAAATAGAAATACAATCAAAGCAAGGTGTACACTGATTAAGAATTAAGCTTTACTAGTGACTCATCTAATAATTTTGTTCCTGAATCTGAGAATGAGGTTAATTCTCCAAAAGTTGAAGAAAAGGAGAATGAAATTGAGCCAAATATCCAATCCTCATCCAAAGTGTCTAAAGTAAAAGAAGTAAAGGAAAATGTATTTGCTTCTACTTTTCAAGAGGATGAGGAACTAAAAGATTAAGTCCCTTTAATTAGGTGAAGGAGAGGTAAAGAACTATGGAGGAATCTATAAAAGAGTTAGAGAAAGAACCAATCAAGGCAATTACCTTTCACTCTAATCCAAAACCAAAACTTTTGCAACCAAACCACAAGAGCTAACTATAAAGGTGGAGATGGAAATTAGAAATGGGAAATGGGAAAATGTTGAAGTTAAGAAGAAATTGGTTAAAACATAAGGAAGGTGATCCTGAGTCTTTATCAATTGAAATGTTGAATGCAAGATTTGAAAGCTAATTGGCTGAATCAATAACTAAGCACTACCAAGAACATAACACTAAAACTTTAAACTTGTAGCTCGAGATAATCGAGTTGAAGCATAATCTGCAACACTTGACAAATTTGATGGAAACCTTCTTAAACAAACCAAGACCATCCAAGCTACTTGTTAAGAGAAAGGGATATGGATTAACCTCTTAGCAGACTCTTATTAATGCCACAGTAAATGTAGTAGCTCAAGAGGTAGATTATAAGGAAACCCAATCTAACCCTGCACTAATTGACACCACCACTATCCCTGAGCCTATAACCAATGCACCTATTGAACCCATTGTTTAAATGTCTTTTAATTTTATGCTATGTTTAACTTTTGTGTTGTTCTATTGCTATTTGTGTGTTTACTTTTACTTTGCTCTATGACTTGTTTTATGTTATCAGACTTAACCATACTTTTAGATCCTTATGATAATGCTAATGTTGATGTTGATGTTGTTTATATTAGTCCTCTAGGACACTATGTGATTATTATTTTGAGATTGTACTTACTTCTTTTTTATGATGCCAAAGGGGGAGAAGTAAGTAGTAAGAGAAAAAAAAGTACAAGTCACAAGCCTGTTAAAACTTGTACAAAATATGAGTTTCTATGCATAATATTATTGGTTTCATGCAAGATGATCAACTATTAAAGAAAAAATAAAAAATAAATGCACAAACACAAGGGGGGCATGCTTGGTCACATTAAGGGAAGACGCTTAGCTCTTTATGAAAATCATTATCAATGAGTATGCTTGCATTTTTTTCTTAGTAATTAATTGTCGTCATAAAAAATGGGGAGAATGTTGAGAAAAGTCATATGATTAATAGTTTTGATGAGTCAACTAATGTTCTTAAAGAGTCAGAAAGAAAAAGATAAAATGCAAAGGCTCTAGAGTAGTGAAGCAATTCTAGACAACGAGTAAGAAAGGAATAGGAAAAGCGACAGTGAAATAAAATAATAAAATAATATAAAAGTAGAATTGAGCTAAAATGTGAAAAGGGTTAGTTGCATAACGTCTAGCATATTTTAAAGCAAAAGCCACTGCACATCTTGCCTACAAAAGCAAAAACACTTCTAGAAACCTTTTTGACAAAAATTTAAATGACATAATATTTTATTTATGTGATGTGACTATCATCTGAATTGTCCAGGAGTACATTTTCACTATTTTCATGTAGCTTACAAAAACCTTAAGATAAAAGTGTGAACTCTACAAATGGATTGAAAAAGGTTTCAAGAACAATATACTGCTTGTCCAAAAAATTGTCAATATCTACAAGTCTACAATAGACTATGAAGTTTGTTGGAAAATTAATGATGATTTGCAATGGCTAGTGCATAAATGAGCAACAAATCCAAGTATAAATAATACTGGTCTTGTAGATAAAAAACAAAGAATACAAAGAGCATAGAAGCAAAATTCCACAAGTTTTTATTGAGCCTGTACCAAGTGAACTCCTTGAGTCACACTTGTAATCTAAAATACTATAAGGGAGTCGAGTGCTCATCTATAGTCATAAGAAATACTTCTCGCAAGGTTTGCTATATTCCTGAAATAAAATCTAGTATGTGTGATAGGTGACTTGGTGAATGTTGTAAAAGGCCGAGTGTTTGAACCTAAAAGTTTTAGCTAGGTTCTTGGAAAAAACTTAGTGAGAGTAGGTTAACCAAGGTTTGATTGTAAAAGCTTGAGACCTTGTTCCTGTAATTTTTGGATATTGCACATAGAGTGAAATTATCTTGTTTTGTGCTTGGAGAGTGGACATAAGAACCACTATATATCGTGGTGTGATTCTTCCTTACTCTCTTCTTTTATTTGTCTGCTTGATCACTAACATTTGCTTATTACTTAGGCTAATTATTATACCAAGTATATTTATTTTCTCAAAATCTATTTTCATGATACTTTGCTCTTGAATTTATTGAGTTGAGGATCTTCTTGAAAATAAGCTAAACACTTTAATACCTACATATCATCCAATATTTACTTGCTATTATTTTAGAAAAAATGGTAGCTTGGTTTTCTAGTTAATCAAACAAGAAAGTTTGCTCCTTGCTCAAAAGGTTTTATATTCATAAGCACCCAATTCAACTCCCTTTCTTGGATAATCATTGCTAATTGAACTAACAGATGTTAATATGTTTAAAACTCGGCGTTCATGTTGTCTAACTAAGACCCAAGTCTAGACATAGTGATAACTATGTGTCAACACCCCATTTTGGTCAGCCTACTTTCCTGCACCGAGCCCATTTGCTCAACCTCTCATTTTCAGTCCATATCTGTCTGAACCGATCCACGACCCGGTCCAAAACCCATAACCCATGAACCACCACCTAAGCCCCTTTCCCTCTCTGATTTCCCTTCATTTTCTGAGGCATCCACTCTCTGAAACCCGGACTTTCTGGCTCACCAAACAGAGCAGTCTCCTCTTCCTGCATTTCCTCTTCCACGCTATCCTCTCCCCGGTTTTCCAGCTGCAACACGATCTTCCTTCTCCTCACCACGAAATCGCCCACTCCCTGCTCCCTGATTTTCTGTGGTCTGCCCACTCTCCCGCAACTCCCTCGATACTCCACCTTCACCCACTCTCTGGAACCCCGACAAAATCACGCCATCGCAGGAAATCAAGGGGAGATGGAGTCCGCCTGGCTATAAATCAGAAACAACGAAGGAACAGCGGGGGGGGTCACGAAGCTGAGAGCGTCTCCTGGGAGCCTCTGAAAGACTGAGAAACAGGAAGGAGATCGCGATTCACGAAGGCGTCCTAAGATATCCCTCTGAACCTGATGCTCGGCGTTAGGAGATAGGGGGCCAAAGGAATCATTTGCTGCAATTCCGGACTGAGAAGGTAATCCGGAATCCCTCCTTTGTTGATTTCTCTTGTAATCTGGGAGAGCATCGATTGAGGGATTTGCGGGATGAAGTTTGTGGCTTAACTCTTGAATTCTGATATTTTTTGGTTGAGTTTGGCTGGTTACTTTAATTTATCTCCCATTACTGTTTCCATTTTGATTCAACTACTGTATTAATCTGTGGATGGAATGAATTGCTAATTCATGATTTCTCATTTCATTTTATTTGATGCTGATTTGAATGCCAACGGTTAGATATAAGTTCCAATCCATACTTTTTAAAATTCGGGTCATTAATGGTTGAGGGGTTCATCTCTGTTTCTGTGAACATTATGGATTGAGTTTGTGAATTGCTTCAACCAATGATGCAAACCTTACTTCCTCTTTGATCTGAGGTTAATTCTAATATGGGTTCAAATAAAAGGGTGACTGGTATTTCGGAATAGTAACTTTGGATCTGTTTTTCATAAGGTTAAGGCAACTCTGATGAACATCTATGAAATGCAAGACTAAATCTTGTGGGAGAAATGCTTGTTTTCATTAAAGTTTTACCCCCAAAGCACTTCCTTTCTGGTGAATGATGCTGAATTAAGTTGATTCTGATGTGATGTTATTTTGGAATGGGATAGTGGTTTGAGTTCACCTGTTCTTAGTCTGGTTCATTTTAGTGTGAATTTGTCTTGAATAGAAAATGTGATCTTGGTTTTGATATGCACTTGTTTGCTGTTTCAAATCAGAATTTTTGAATTTCCGTTTAGAATTCAAGCTAATTGTGAGATGGGTTGAGTTTCATCTTGGATAAGTAACACTGACTTACATGTTGAACAAGGTTTGGATTCGTTTTAAGTAATATGTTGGGTTGCATACCAGATTAAAGATTTAGATACATTTCATTGGGTCTGCATGATACTGTTTATTATTTGAGTCTGTTGCCAATTTACCTATGGTTGTGGTTCACAGGATTGCTTGAAGACATGGAATTCCCATATTTACTCCTGTGATTAACCTGCCTTCTTTTAGAAAGATTTTTAGTTCATGGATAGGTGTATATTCCTCTTGATTTCCCCAATCCTAGAATTTCCCCATTACGTTAATCTGGCTGTATTTCATTTCATCGGCATGGCTTTATAAATTCCCTTTCCCAACATTGGTACAAACCTTTCCCCTTCCCTTTTTTTTGTATTTATTTTATTTTAGTTTATTTTATATTTATTTATTTATTCCTTTTATTTTGCATTAGATTTATATTTTACTATAAGTAAATGAAATAAGTTCTTCTGTAAATACTTTGAATTTTTTTTACGGGAAAAATATTGTGCAAGTATTTTTGGGGCTTCAAGGGCTCATTGAGTTAAAGGATTATAAAGCTAAATGGATTCCAAGGGCCCACCAAGGTTGAGTTGATCCTAAATAATATAAGCCCATTAATGCGAAGTAGGTGCAAGAATACTTCTAAAAATTGCAGGTTAAAATCAAGGAAGTAAGGTATTTTGGGATCCAATTTGGACTAAATTCCTTTTTGGTAAAAATAGAAAGCTCCAATGGCTCATTAAATTAAAGCATTCTAAAATTTAATCAAAGGTGATATTCAGTGATCACTTCCTTCCTTTAAGACTTTGGGTGAGGACTTAATGCCTCCACATCGTCTATTCCTCTTTAGCTCTGTGTGAGGACTCAGTGCCTCTACAGTGGTCAATCCATAAGACTTTAGGTGAGGGTTGATACCTCCATATCGTCTTTCCTTTTTGACTTTGGGTAAAGACTTCGTGCTTCCGCATTGTCTAGATTTTGGGTAAGGATTTAATGCCTTCGCATCGTCTATTTCTTTGATAGTGCGTGAGAATTAAATATCTCCGCACTATCCCTTCCTTGACTTTCAATAAGGATTCAGTGCCTCTACCTTATCTACCATCTGTCCAAGGAAAGCTATCATATATCCTTCCTGGTCACAATTTCATTTAATCTCAAACTACGTGAACTTTGATCCCTCTTAGGGTACGTAGGCACTCACCTAGTGAGACAAGTTCGGTTATTTTATCTTTCATCTCTTTGATGTCTTAAATAAAAAGTGGTAATTAAAATTAAATTAAATGACGCACAAACAACTTAGGGTAACCATCCTCAGGGATGGACGTTGTAGGGTGCCTAACACCTTCCCTACGCGTAATTAGACTCCCGAACCAATCCTCTGTTTTCAAGGGCTAGTTTTTGGATTTTAAAAGGATCCCAATTATCTTTCAAATTAATTGGTGGTGACTCCAATTTTTATCTCTATATTTTTCCTTTTATCGCTATTAGGGTCACGACGATGGTATTTTTCCCGTCCGTCACGTTGTGACACTATGATTTTGCTTTGTCTTGGTTTGAAACCGGCCGGTCTTTATAAACTTTGCTTTGAAGGGTAGTCTCAACCACGTATTTTTAGGCAACAAAAGCTCATCTAAGGACTAATTCGGAAAAGTGCATATGGACAAAGTGAGCGCAAGGTAAAGACAGAAAGAGGGCTATCAAGCAAGGGTTAGCTATTGATACTGCTAATGTTGCCATAAGTTATTGCTGCTGACATTAATGGAGTAAAAATGTTAGATTTTGAAACATAGAAATTTATTGGATTCTTCAAAGGTTGAAGCAAAACGGATTAAAGGAATGATAGAGAGGGAGGGGTTATGGAAGTGGTTGGATTTTGCAAGATGTTCCAAGAGCCAAACGAGAATAAATACCACACAGAAGTTAGGAGGGTAATTTTGTAAACACATTTTGTAATTTTATATTATTATTTGTTGATACAAAAATCTTGATAGAATATTCCTAATAACGTTAGATTAAATGGAGTTAAGTGTATATTTTTAAAATATAGGGGAGCACCGTATAACTAATCTCTTAAGAAAGAAAAGAGTATTTTATTCAAAATAAAAAATGAATAAGTGAAACAATTAAACTGGAGATATCCTAATCCCTTTCATTTTACCTTTTTCCTCTCTCTCTCTTTCAATTTTTTTCAAGATTTTAATAATAAATAACTTAATTTTATTATAATTACATTATTAATTATATTCACGAATAATTAGAAAAAAAAATGATAGGTAGGAATGACAATTTGGATAGATATTTCTTTGATGGTAGCCAACAAAAAAGAAATCCGAAATCTGATGAACAATAGATAGTGGTTAGGATTTGAATATTAAAATTAGATACTTGAAATAATTTTGGACATACTCAAATTTAACCTTTTGATATTCTTCGTCCAATATTAACGGGCAGATATGGTACTCAATATCCAGTGTTCAATATCTATATATTATTATTATTATTATTAAAATAATTAGATAAGTATATATAAAATATGTTATATTATATACTACACACTATGTTTATTACTTAATTTATTTTTCATACATAATTAGAATAACTTACAATTATAAAATGTTAAGATTATCTTACAAATTGCATTTTGGATATTGGGTTAGATATCCTTTTTTCGATGCCCAATACTTACGTTCCAACATCCGGTACCTAAATCTTTATACGAGTTTTTGGGTATTTCAGATATTGAGTATTTCATGTGCAAATGTTAAAAATGTAAAAAATTTTGAATTTAGATATGATATGGGTGTTAGATATGTATTTCGAATTTGGATGCAGATATTGACAAAATTAGCAGGTAACTTACCATTTTCATCTCTAATGATGCAACCACAAAAAAATACAAAAGAAAACTATCAAACTTAAAATACATCAATAAAATCTAATTGATATATTAAAATTAAAATAAGATTAAAAGAGAAAACAAATGCATTTATAAAATAAAAAATTCAAAAATAAAACGATTTTTAAAAAATAGATAAAAAATATTTTCTTATAACTAACTCACCTTAAATTTGGAGATCCTAATTCCTTTCACCTTATCTTCTTTATTACTCTCTCTCTTTCACCTTCAGAATGACTGACTCAACTAACCATTTTCTTCATAAACCAAGTCTAATAACAAATTAAAACGAAGTAAAAATAGAATTAAGATCTGGAGACTTGCGGAGTTGCGTCACTGGATCTGTATGGCCACCATTTGGGAGGTGAAAGATGTTTACCATATTGCTTGACTAGACCCCCGTTAGTTTCTGCCATTGTGAACAGGTAAACATATTCAGGTTATTAAATACTTTGAGATTCTGTTTTTTCTTCTTTTCTTCCTTCAATTACGTACTTTGAGATTCTGTTTTTTCTTCTAAAAAAAAAAATCAGTGCATAGCCATCAATTTTCAATACAAGAATGAATTTAATATTTTCTCTCCCTTCTTCATAAGGTTGGGTTTATATTTTGTTAAATATATAGTGAATTGGTCAGTAGAGATTTTCTTTATAGAACTCCAATTTTTATCTGCAAAAACAGAAGAGTTCTGTTTCTCAGCTTCTTGATTTCTACGAACCCTCCGGCCTATACTTGTTTATCCTTCGTTCAAATTTTCAAAATTGCATTGCAGAAGCTGAGAATTCTAACAAATACGCAAACTTAGCAGAATTGCATTCAATGTCGATTTTAAATCAGTAAAAATGGCCCAGACTGTGACTTTGATAAGTTATCAAATTTCAAGTCGACTGATTAAATCGTTGAACTAAACAAAGACATAATCATATATAAATATATATTTTAAATAATACATAACTAAAATTACATTAAAATTTCAAACACCTCCTTAAACCTTATTTATTTCAAAAGGCTCAGTTCAATAAATATTTAAAAACTCTCGTTTGGTTTTTGTTTTTTCTTTTTGAAACGTTAGGTGATGATGAATCATTCAGAGATTTATGGTTCTTCTAAGATTTGTAGACACAAGGTGGAGGATCAGGAAGATCTTATTAGCCAATTGCCACATGAGATTCTTGTGAAAATTTTGTCTCTCTTGTCAATCCATGAAGCCGGAAGGACCAGCATTCTCTCCACCAAATGGAGATATATGTGGCTATTTTTCTCTGGAACCTTAGACTTTGACGCTTCACGTATTATAAATGAGTGGCAATTGAGTTTATACCCAGAAAATATTCATGATAATGTGGTTATCGATTTGGAATTGGAAAACAGTTACGTTAGGCTTCCCCTGAGTCATCCATATTGGCAGAGTTTTGAGAATTCCTATCGAAACAACCAAAAGACTTATATAGATACATCAAGAGATGAGAGTTGGGTGAATAAAGTGTTGAGTTCACTAAAATCTCCAACAATAAAGGGACTAAAAATTTGTGTTGCTTCAAGTAATGCCTGTGATGTTTACAGTTGGGTTAAATTTGCCATTGAGAGGAAGGTTCATGAGCTTGAGTTGGATTTAACCGTCTATGATAGGCTGAAGTACATATTAGTGATCCCATTAGAATGGTTTAGTAGCTCAAGTTTTAACTCCTTGCGAGTCCTCCATTTGAAGTACGTAGCAATTGATGGAGAACTTGTAGAGTATCTTTTATCTTCTTGTCCATTTCTTGAGAGCTTGAGTATCATAGATTCATATCGTCTGAAAAATCTCAAGGTTTTTAGTTCATCCCTCAAACATTTGGAATTGTCAAACCATGATTCATGTGGTACATCTGCAATTCTACAAACTCTTGAAATCTCGGCCGGAAATCTCTTATCATTTGGATACTCAGGGCCGGATACCAAG
>JASKGM010042293.1:0-18363 GCA_034509205.1 Ceratonia siliqua
GCCTACTACCATCACTGAGTGCACTCCTCTGTGTTCTTGGCAACCCCAGAATAAAGTCCAAGGAAAGATCTTCCCAAATATCATTAGGAATAGGTAAGGTGGTACAAAGGTTGACCTTTAGAGGTCTGACTGACATAACACTTTTTGACATAGTTGTTCACATCTCTCTTCAGTCGGGGCCAATAGTATCTTTCTTCCAGCAATGCTATAGTCTTTTCTCTTCTCAAGTGACCACTGAGGTCACCTCCACGTAGGTCTCTGATAAGTTTCTTTTCAAAGTGGTTTAAGGGATACATAACCTATTACCATGGAATAAGTATCCTTCATGGATGTAACAAATTAAGAGAAAAAAATAAGAGAGAATGAGATTACTGACTTGTCTAGTCAGGTTCCCTATGTATCTATTTATAATAAAATAAGGTTACACTATGTTAAAGTCTTAAGCACACTAAGATAACGGTGATACCTAATTCCATAGGGAAACACATAATAACACTTAACACTTCCTCTCAAGCTGGAGCATATATATCAATCATGCCCAGCTTGTTACAAGTGTGTTGAACTCAAGACCCTTAAGTGACTTTGTAAAGACATTGGCAAGTTGTTCCCCAGTTTTAATATGGCTCGTCGAGATCTAGCCACATTGGATATTCTCACGAATAAAATGACAATAAACTTCTATATGTTTAGTCATTTCATGAAAAACTGGATTCGAGAAAATATGAATAGATGCCTAATTATCATACCATAATTTCATTGGACTAGAGCTACTAAAGCCCATTTCCTCTAACAGTTGAGATATCCATAGGAGTTCACATGTTGCCTGGCTTATAGCTCGGTATTCAGATTCCACACTTGATCTCGTTACTACATTTTGCTTCTTACTCTTCCAAGATACGAGGTTTTCTCCCACAAACACACAATATCCAGAAGTGGATCTCCTATCAATAGGTGACCTAGCCCAATAGTATCAGAGAAACCTTCAATTCTGTGATGTCCATGATCACTGTAAAGAAGCCCTCGTCTCGGCGCATTCTTCAAGTACTTCAAAATTCCCTGTAATACATCCCAATGAACAGTAAATGTCATGAATTGACTCATAATGCTAACTACAAATCATATGTCAAGGCGAGTAACAATGAGATAGTTTAATTTCCCCTCTAATCTTTGGTATCTCTCTGGATCATACAATAATGCACCATCATCTGTTGTGAATTTTAAATTTGGGACCATAGGAGTCTCACATGGTTTGGCCCCAAGTAATCTTGTCTCAGTCAACAAGTCTAGTACATACTTTCTCTGTGATAACAGAATACCCTTCTTGCTACGATTCACTTTAATACTCAAAAAATATATCAGATGGCCCAAGTCTTTAGTATGAAATTTTGATTGGAGAAAGCTCTTAAATGCATTGATTCCACATTTGTCATTTCTAGTGAGTACAGTGTCATCCGCATATACCACCATCATGATACACCACGCACTGGAGTGTTGATAGAACACCAAATGATCATAACTACTCCTGTGAAGGCCAAACTCACGAACCACCTTACTCAACCTTCCAAACCAAGCTCAAGGTGATTGTTTCAACCCATACAATGACTTGCATAAACGACATACTTTGCCAATCTCCCCTCTGAGCAACAAACCCTGGTGGTCGTTCCATATAAACTTTCTCCTAGAGATCGCCATGCAGAAAGGCATTCTTTACATCTAATTGATGAAGAGGCCAGTGGCGAGCAGCAATAAGAGAAATAATTAGACGAACGAAGGCTAATTTGGCAATTGGAGAAAATGTCTCAGAGTAATCAATGCCATAAGTATGAGCATATACTTTAGGCACGAGACGGGCTTTGAGATGCGTAATGGAACCATCTGGATTAACCTTAACTGTATACACCCACTTGCACCCCACAACTTGTTTGCCAGAAGGGAGAGGAACAAGATCCCAAGTATGATTTTGGTTAAGGGTAGACATTTCTTCCTTCATAGTAGAGGTCCAACCATCATGAGCAAGAGCATCCCGCACAGTTGTATGGATATGGATAGCATCAAGGGAGGTAACAAATGACCGAAAAGCAGAAGACAATTGGTCATAGCGAACAAAGGAAGAAATGGGATAGGTACAAGAGCGTTTACCTTTCTGGAGATGAGGATGGCGATAGCGACCGGGATTCAAGAGTTTCAGGGGACACAGTTGGGACATCCTGTAGTGCATGGGTTTGGGAAGGTTCAGAAGGCAGAGGGGGACAAGGGGCGAGGGGCTCGGGAATAGGCTCGCTGGACAGGACCTGATAGACTAGAAAGTCATTAGTGGATCATAGGAGACAGTTTGGTCAGACTAAAAAGGGGTAGATTCAAAGAAAGTAACAT
The DNA here is from genome assembly GCA_034509205.1 of Ceratonia siliqua. Lineage (NCBI taxonomy): Eukaryota > Viridiplantae > Streptophyta > Magnoliopsida > Fabales > Fabaceae > Ceratonia > Ceratonia siliqua. The sequence goes on from JASKGM010042293.1 coordinate 2,374, forward strand.
CAGCGGAGATAACATAATGACCCAAGTTAAGGGAGAAGCAAAGATACCCTTTCTGAGACCGAGAATACCAAAGAAAGATACACTCCAGGGGACGAGGATCAATTTTGGACACATGGGGACGCACATCATGAACAAAACAAGTACAACCAAAGATACGAGAAGTAAGCGGAAATGAAGGGTGAGACGGATGTAAAACCGAGTAGGGAGATTGACCATCTAACACAGAGGAGGGTAAACAATTAATCAAAAAACAGGCAGTAGAGACGGTGTCGGCCCAAAAATTTTTAGGAACATTCATATAAAACAAAAGAGCGCAGGCAACTTCCATTAAATGTCTATTCTTTTGTTCGGCTACTCCATTTTGTTGAGGGGTAACACTGCAGGAGAACTGATGTAAAATACCATGCCGAGTGAGAAATGAAGTAAAGGTAGAGGAAAAGTATTCTTAGCATTATCACTATGCAATATCTTGCTTAGGGCATGAAATTGTGTTTGTATTTCACAATGAAAAGCAGAAAATACCAAAAATAAATCAATATGATTCTTTATTAAATAAAGCCAAGTGGCATGAGAGAAATCATCAACAAAAGTGACAAAGTATCTAAAACCAGTTTGGGACACAACTGGACAAGGACCCCAAATATCCGAATGAACGACATCAAAGGGAGCGAAAGCCCGTTTATCGACACGCATAGGAAAAGATGCACAACACTGTTTAGCAAATTGACAGGACTTACATTCTAACTGAGACACATACTCGACACTAAGACTGGAAGCGAGGGATGACTAGAACGGTAATGAAGGTCTAAGGGTGAGGTGGTGCTGGAACAGGTGATGGGGGAAGGTATGGAAGAGGGCGGGCACTCCAGAATGTACAGGCCGTGTGATTCCCGGCCTCTACCAATAATCTACCTCGTCCCAAGATTGAAATTCACTATGGTTAGGGAAAAATTCAATATTGCACCGAATTACTCGGGTGAACTTATTGATAGAAATCAAATTGAAGGAAAATTTAGAAAGGTAAAACACAGTAGATAAAGGGATGGTGGATGAGGGATTAGCTGTACCCTTCCTAAGTACTAGGACAGATAGGCCATCCGCCAAAGGTACATTTGGTAAGTGGGACGAAGGAGAAGATGAACTCAGAATACTTATGTCTCCAGTCGTATGATCTGTGGCACCTGAGTCAATGACCCAGTTGGGAGAGCGTAGGAAAGACAAGCAGTAGAGGTACCTGTTTGAGTCCTAATTGCAGAAGATTGGGTAGAGGACTGAGTTGCCTGGAATTGAGCGAACTAGGCATACTTCTCAACAGTCAAGGCAAAGGTCTTAGGCTCGCCCCTGGTTGAGTTTCTGAAACAACTGTATTAGCCACCCACTGCTGCTTAGCAAGAAGCTTGGGACAATTATACTTGAAGTGGCCCTGTTCCTTACAGTAATTACACGTAAAAGTGCCCTGTATGCCGGAGTCTCGGCCACCAGTCTGGCTACCTCGGGAACCACTGCGACCATCCCAGGAACCATTGGGATTACTAGTCCCCAAGAAAGCAGATGTCTCACCCGGGCTAATTGCACTTTTAGAGGATTCTTTATTTGTCTGGAGCAGACGAAAATATACATCTTGGAGTTTTAGTTTATCAGACCCATTCAAGATCTGGGACTGAGCTGCACTATACTCACCACGTAGACTAGTAAAAATGCCGATAACCGCCATTTGCTCATGCTGTTCCCGCATTTCTCGAAAATCACTAGTAATCGAGAGCAAATGATTCCAAATAATCCCAAAGATCTTTAATAGTGTCACAATGAATAGTAATGTGCTCAACTTGGGCTTCAAAAGTCAGTGTAATTAGGCCATAAAGGCGTTTATCCTCCCGGACCCATTTCTTGTTGGAAACCTCATCAGTGGGAACAAGATTGGTCAAATGCTCCTCCATCTCCGCACCATACATAAACATTTTAACAGCTTTCCGCCACTGGGCATAGTCACGAGGAACCTCTAATTTCCGGTATGTTATTTTCGTAGGTGCTAAAATTAGTTTAGACACCAATCGTCGAGTCTCACGAGACCCAGAAGCATGAGGACCAATTTCTGACTTAGACGCAACCGTACTAATTGCGGAATTATCTCCAACCTTGATTACAAAAGAGAAGAGAATACAAAAGGCACTAAAAAATTGGCTTTACCCAAAAATAAGGAACAATCACAATTAAGATCCCAAATAGCAAAAGATATGAGCCAACATAAAGTACTAAAACATTCAAAAAATACCAAAATGAAGGAAAATTGGAATAGCCACACCTGAAAGGGGTATGGATACACCACAGATGTTTGCCGGCACTAGTCGCCGATGAGAAGGCACTAGTTGCCGGCACTAGTCGTCGTCTGTGATGTTGGCAATCAGTAAGCAGGAACTTCACTAGTCACGCGCTACCCGAATTGTACGCATGACCCATATTACATGAACGTCCTCCCAGCGTCGTCAGACCTCGCTACCGGTTGCTATCGTGCCGGTAACGTTGGTTGACCGCTAGCAACCTCCCTGCGTATCCACTATACCACCATAGATCGCCCACGATGGGCGCAAACTGTTGGAGTCAGGATACAACGTCTACTGGAGCATCAAAGTAGTTCTTGGAACCACACCACCTAGGGGGACGCTGTAGCTTAGACAACGCTGGTAAGAGAGTGGGTGACTGGCTGGCGTATAGAGGGGGGGTTTCTTAGTCGGAGAAGGGAAAAAAAAAAGGGATGGGTGAAGAAGAAAAATTAGGGTTTTAGAATAAGGAAAATTAGGGCTCTGATACCATGTAACAAATTAAGAGAGAATGAGATTACTGACTTGTCCAGTTAGGTCCCCTATTTGTCTATTTATAATAAAATAAGGTTACACTGTATTAAAGTCCAAAGAACACTAGGACAATAGGTGATACTTGATTCCATAGGGAAACACATAATAACTCTTAACAAGGGATATGGTATTCCCCCGCGTCCTGTTTGGAAATGCATTTCTTCCATAATGTGGAAAAATCATCATCATCATCATATAACTCCTTTAAGCACTCAGAGCCAACAATTTCTTGCCGCCAAGTTGTCAATAAAGGGTCCCTTCTACTTAGAGCATTTGTAACTCTATTACTGGTACCCACTTTATGTTTCAAAACAAAAGTGAGCTATTGCAAAATGGTAGACCACCTAGTATGCATACTACTCAGATGCCTTTGAGTATTAACAAATTTTTGAGCTTGATGGTCAGTGTAAAGAACAAATTCCCTTTGGACTAGGTAATGATCTCAATATTTTAAAGCTCTCACTGTAGCATAAAATTCTTGATCATAAGTGGACCACTTCCTTTTCACATCATTTAATTTCTCACTAAAATAGGAAATGGGCCTCCCTTCTTGGAACAAGACAGCCCCAATGCCAATGCCACACGCATTGCATTCAACCTCAAACATATTTTCAAATGAGGGTAGGGCCAATACTGGAGCATTGCACAATTTATCTTTTATAAACTAGGAACCATCTTCTTGCTGTCTTCCCCATTTGAACTGACCCTTCTTCATATAGTCAGTGATGGGAGCCACAATAGAACTAAAATTCTTAATGAACCTTCTATAGAAAGCGGCCAATCCATGGAAACTTTTATCTTCAAAAATAATTTTAGGTGTTGGCCACTCTTGGGTTGCTTTCACTTTGCCGTCATCCACATGGACCCCTTGAGCACTTATCACATAACCCAAAAACAAAATACTAGGGGTCATGAAATCAGATTTCTTCAAGTGTATGTAAAGTTTATTCTCTTGAAGAGCTAGTATCACTTCTCTATGATGAAACAAATGATCCTCTTCACATCCATTATAAATAAGGATATCATCAAAGTATACGACAACAAATTTTCCAATAAAGGTTTGAGAACCTGGTTCATGAGTCTTATGAATGTACTAGGGGCACGCCTAGAATAAACTTGTGTGATAGGAGGTTGAGTTGTCAGAACAGATGTCTTACCAGTGGAATAAACAAGAAAGTGATCTTCGTCATCAGGAGGTGAATAATGAGGGGAGACTGGGGAAAATGGATTGGACTCAAAAAATGTGACTTAGGTTGAGATAAGATAGCGACCTAATTCAGGGGAAAAGCATCGATAACCTTTTTGATGGCGAGGATAACCTAAGAAGACACATTTGATGACCTTGGATCAAGTTTGGATTTAGAAGGACGAACATCTTGGACAAAACAAGTATATCTAAAGGTTTTGGGGGGAAGAGAAAACAATGGAAGAGACAAAAATAGGATAGAATAGGGTATCTGTACCCCAAGGACAGATGGTGGCATTCTATTTATCAAGAAACATGCAGTAGACACTGCATCGGCCCAGAAAACCTTGGGAACTTTCATATGGAATAAGAGGGCCCACGCAACCTCCATGATGTGTCTATTCTTTCTTTCTGTGACCCCATTCTTTTGAGGGGTAACCACACATGAAGATTAGTGGATAATGCCATTCTAAGACATGAACGAATTTAAGGAAGCAGAAAAATATTCGTTAGCATTGTCACTTCGCAATATACAAATAGAACAATCATGTTGATTCTTAATCACAGCATAGAATTTACAAAAAATAGAGAATAATTCTGGACGATTTTTCATTAAATATAACCAAGCAGTTTGAGAATAATCATCCACAAAAGTGACAAAATAGCAAAATTTAGATTTAGATACAATGGGACAGGGACCCCAAATGTCTGAATGTACTAACTCAAATGGGGACACAGCGCGTGTAACAACCTAGAAGGGAAAAAAACATGAGTGTGCTTAGCCAGCTGACATGACTCACAATCTAACCTAGTTACGGATCCTAAGCTAGGAAACATCTTCTTTAGAACAGGTAGGGAGAGATGACCCAATTGGCAATGAAGTTGAAGAAGGGATATAGAACTGGTGCAGGCAACAGAATTGGTCAAAGATGCTTGTGGGCACTCCAGCACATACAGCAGATTCCTGGCCTCTACCAATAATCTTCTCCGTCCCAAGGTCCTGAAAGACACACGAATCATGAAAGAAATAAACACTACAATTAAGAGAACGGGTGATTTTATTAACTGACAATAGGTTAAAAGGAAAACGAGGAACACATAACACAGAAGACAAAGAAAATGATGGGGTAATGTCGACAATTCCACTTCCTATAACAGGAGTGGATGAACCATCAGCAAGGGTGACATGAGGTAAGTAAGAGAATGATTGAAAAGAAGAAAGTGTATCTGCAATACCTGTCATATGTTCAGTTGCTCCTGAGTTAATGACCCAATTACGAGATGATGAAGATAGGCAAGCTATAGAGTTACCTGTCTAGGCTAAAGTGGTAGTGGAAGAGGATGAACTATTATGAGAGGCATAAAATTGAGTAAGACGAGCATATTCCTCGGCAGGAATAATCACCTGTTGATCAGGTTTAGGACCAGGTGGAGTAGGTAGTATCCCATCATGGTTGGCAATATTGGCAAATTTAAATTGGTTCTTCTCAAGTTGGGGTTTTCCACTTCCATTCAACTTCTAAGAATTCTTCCTGAGGTGTCCTGTTTCACCACATTCAAAGCAAGTGCGATGGCCATTATTTCGGCCACCACCTCTTCCACCTCTAGTAGAACCCTGTTCCCTTTTAGAATTCTTTGACCTTGAATTAGAGGTCACCAAGGCTGATGCTTCAAGACCCTTAGTTTGTTCATTAGGAGTATCCTTACTGACTCTCCTAAGTAGTGAGAAAACATTACTAACAGTAAGAGAGCCAATTTTGGAACCAGTTAAAATTTGTGCCTCAGCTTCCTCATATAGTCATATTATAGTTTTAAACCAGCCAAGAAACACTGCACTGCAACCTGCTCTTGCTGATCTTGCATTGTTTAAATATCACTAGTAATAGGGAACATTGTTCTCATTTCCTCGAAAGCTTGTTTAGTCTCAGTGTAATAATTGATCAGAGATTTCCCTTCATCTTGTTTGGGCCGGTAAACATTTGACAAGACATCTTGAACTTGAATTAAATTTTCCTTACTAGCAAACAATTCTTCTGAATAGGTCCATAACTGCTTCATAGTATCACAATGGCCAGTGGCATCATCTAATTCTAGTTCTAATGTCTTATGAATTTGATTAAAGATTTTATCATCTTCCGTCATCCACTTTCTGCTCGCAGATTCATTTGCTTTAGGAGGTGAATCCTTAATTAAATGGTCAAGCATATCTATACCAGACAAGTACCTTAGTATTGTTCGCTGCCACTGACTACAGTTCTTCCCATTTAAGTTCCTTTCTGTTATTCTTGAGGAGGATGATATCTCAGCAACTAATTTCTTTTCGAAAGACTCTTCCAGTTGTTTTCTTGCTAACAATGTAGTATAGAAATCCACAGATATTCCTTCTAAATCACTCTCAAACACCTAGAATAATGTTGTAGCTACTCCAAACCAGCTCCACAGAGAGAAGAGAAGCGGCAAATCCACCAGGAATGCAGAACAGAAATATAGATGAAGCTGCCAAAAACAGAGAACAGGTCAGACTATCATGTGTGACCAGTGAGGGTATCCAATAGAGTCCAGTAGATGATGACGGTTTTGGAATGAACTTCAAAAGTCGACAACGGCGCTGAACAAATGCATACACAGAGATGCGACACTCCTCTTGGTCGTTGGACTTGCTATGCAATCATGGGTAATCCACAAGCCACGCGCATTACATAGAAGGCTGAGGAGAAGAGAAGAAAGAGGGGAAAAGAGGAGGAGAAGAGGAGGAAATCACGATGCCTAGAAATGAGGCTTTGATATCATGTTATTTGGTAGAGAGAGAAAGAATTAGAGAAGAAATGGACAAGCCGTAAAACTCCTCTACAGAGCCAGCAAAATACATATATATTCAGATTAGGGTAATATATACATGTACAAAGGCCACTTTACCCTTACCCACAGACTATAACTCTGAAACTACCCTTACACTACACTAACAATCTTAAAAGCAGTCTTCCATTCATCTCTTAGCCGAATTCTTATGTGATGGTAACCACTTCTTAAATCAATTTTTGAAAAGACTTTAGAACCTTCCAACATATCCAGCATATCACCCAGTCTTGATATAGGAAACGATATTTATTGGTTATTTTATTAATGGGCTTACTGTTCACACATATTCTCCAACTTCCAACTTCCATCTTTCTTTGGAGTCAATAGACTCGGAACTGCACACGGGCTAATACTTTATCTAATAAGGCCCTTCTCTAGTAAACTCTCAACTTGTGCTTATAAAATCTCAACTTCTTTTGGACTCATCCTATAATGAGGCAAGTTAGGCAAACTAGCTCCTGGAATAAAGTCAAACAGGTGTTGAATATCCTTAACAGGTGGCAACTGGTTAAGGAGCGCTTTAGACAACAATTCAGAAAAATTATCTAGTAATGGTTTCACCTTTTCAGGGATTTGCTTAACAGCCTTGGGCAGAGTCTTCACCACCACCGCATGGGCCACTTGTGATTCTTTGGCCATCCTCAAAAATTCATCCTCAGAGTGAGGTTTAGTGGGTAATTCTAAATAATCTACTAACTTCTTAGCAATGAAATTGTCACAACTTCCATTTCAATCACATCACATACCAGTTCATCATGGTAATATGTGCCCATAGAAAGAGGGACTTTACAAATCCTGGTGACTTTCTCATTAGGTCCCTTTTTCACTTAACCAATTAGATAAGGTGCTAAATGAGGTTCAGTGGCTAATTCTAAATAATCTACTAACTTCTTAGCATTGAAATTGTCAAAACTTCTTAATTATCAATAATTAAGTCACATACCTCGCCTGCAATGACACAAGCAGCCTGAAAAATACTGTCTCTGTATTGGCTCCCTTATTGGTCTAGTACATAATACTCTTTGCAGGATGAGGTTGACTCTTTCCCCTTCTCCTTCTTTAATTCCAGCTACATCATACAATTCTTCATCAAATTCTACTTGCCCTTGGTCTTCTTCATCTTCTTCATTAGGCTCCACCAAATGAACTGTCTTCTTGGCTGGACATTCATTTGATTTATGACCTTGTTACCCACATCTGTAACACTTTAAAGTGAATGACTTATAATAAGGATTAGGATTTAGAAGGCTTGCTGAAATTCTTGTTTCGGGTATAACCATCTCATTGGTGTTTGCATATCTGATTCTTATGTCTTTTCCTGTTTCTGTTTCTTTCTTTTCTAGCTGTATCATGTAGTGCATGTGTTACATGCATAGGCTAGGCTCTTTGTTCATAGATTATTTTCTTTTGGACTACTTTTGATTAAAATTTTACTTATAATGAAACTGTGCTATTTATCAGTCTACCTAATGCATGCATTCTCTACATACGGTGCACCTTGGGATGGACACAGTCTTTTGGTATAATTCTTCAAATAAGCATGAATTCTTGTGAAATTTGAAATTCATCAAATGAAGCCTGTCTATGTCTTGATATGACACTCGTTTGAGTCCAAGCTATCCTTTCTAAAAGAGAATAGGGAAAATGTATTATGACATCCTCTTCCATTATTAATTTTGAGGAGATACCAAAGTACAAGCATATTCCTGTTTGCAATTCTATCCCTGCCATTATCCATGTATTGCTGCTATCCATCATCTCAATAAAATAAAACAGTAAATCCTTATGCATGGTTCATATGAGTTGTGAATATGAAACGAAAACTACTCCAAGCACCTGAGTCTGTTAAATAACTAGAATTTTTCTAAGAAAAATTTACATGTGATGGGATCTTTCCATGCTTGCAGGAGCTTGAAGAGGAGGTCTTTGATATCCTTTCCTTATGGGCTACCCTTTTTACTGGGAATCCAGAAAATGAAGTTAGGCGGACAGAAGATTTATTGTCAAGGATAAAGTAAGTGTATTTAAGTGTTTTCAATCTCTTTTTAGTTCATACAATGCTTATCATGATCCTTTATGTCCTCCATTGTGAAATTGTTGTCTTCATTTGATAGTGATCAGGCTGAGTAACTTCCCAGTCTGTATAAGGAATAGTGAGATTCTTGAGTTTTGGACACCCAGTATTTTAATGGTATGAAGCAGTATTCTGTGGCTAATGAAATTATAATATCCCGGGGAAAGGCCACGATATGGATAAATCTAATTGTCAAATCTTTTGTTTGGACAGCAATACTCAATAGGATTAACACAAACAAATTGTTGCAAATTTGTAGGCCCCGTAAAGCCCTTTCTCTTGAAATGTCTAATGTGTAGAGGTTGTTCAGAAACTGTGTCTCACCTATTTCTATGTTGTCCTGCTGTAAATCATCTTTGGAATAATCTTTTTGGTATTTTTTGTGAAACTTGGGTATGCCCTTGTACTTTGGAGAAGTTCCTTCTAATTTGTTTCCAAGGTTTTGGTAACATGATAGAGAATAAAAATTTTGTGGCAATGTGCAGTTTTTGAGATTCTCTGGTTTGTAAGGTTGGAGAGGAATGCCCGCATCTTCAAGGGCATATCTTTGCCCTTACATCTATTATGGGACAAATTTGTTCACATGGGTTTATTGAGGGAGTCTCTATTATTGATATGAAAAAAGACTCGATGATGATATATATATATATATATATATATATAAAACTGACCCTCAGCCTCTATTTATAGTAATACTTTGAACTTTCATTTTTCTAGAGTTGTTGATGACATTGATTTGCTCTTGGAAATTCTTGGCCCTTTCCATGTTTCTAGTTTACCTGATAAAAGGATTTGGAGTTTAGATTCTTCGGGTTTATATACTTGTAACTGCTTCAATTTTTTAATTTGTAATCCAGCTATCCATAATTTTTCGTTGTCTAAATCGATTTGGAAAGTCAAGGCTCCCTCTATGGTGAAGGATTTTGTTTGGACTGCGGTACTTAATAGAATTAATACAAATGATCATCTTCAGACTCAGAGGCCCAATAAGGCTATCTCATTGAATATTTGTATGATGTGTTATCAAAGTTCAGAGACAAATAGTCATCCTTTTTGCATTGTGCTGTGGCATGGCAGATTTGGAATAGACTTTTTCAGCTTTTCAATGAGCAGTGGGTTTACCCATCAAACTTAGATCAATTTTTGACTATCAAGTTCAGGGGTTTTCGGTGTAGTAAGGAGCAAAAAGTCCTTTGGAAATTTGCTGTGTTTACATCGTTATGGTGTCTTAGAAAGAAATGCAATAGTGTTTGAGCAGAAGTTTCTTCCTTCAGATGTTCTTTTAGAAAGGGTTGTCTTTTTGGCATCTCTCTGGGTGTCAACACATGACTCTTTTAGAGGGGTGTCCCTTATGGATTGTTAGAAGTGTGACACCTAGGGTTAAAGATTTGTGTGTCACAACTAGTGGGCTGGGCTTGTACTAGTTGTACTATTCTTACTTGACCTAGTTTTAATTATAAATAGATGCCCAGGAACCATAGTCAGTGATCCAATTCTTGTCCCTCTCTTTTACTGACTTTTTTTTATACATGGTATCAAAGCCTAGTAGGAGAATTCTATGGTTTTAAGTTTAGTGATTGTGTAGTTCTCACCACTGGAACTTTGACCACTTCTATGTCAGAGCTCTGTCCTTCCCTTTTTTTCTTGCCTTTTCTCCTTCTGCACTTTTTCGATGACTGAAGAATTTTCCAGCAAGACCTTTTCAGACCAGCGACCCCAGATTGGTCTCCGAAACGTTCGGCCGTGCAATCCACGGCTAAGAATTGCCAGAACTCCTTATCACACACTGTCATACGCCATTTAAGTTTTCTGACTCTGTTTCCACGCATGCGCCCCGCCAACAGTCTTGCTGTATTTTGGATAGTTTCAGGTGACCCAAGAGTTTTTGGTTTGTGCTTTAGAGGTGGTTATTTGTGGTTATTTTATTGATTTGGTGATTTTGTTGAATTGATGAATAAAGTATTGTAATAGCCACTGATATTGATGTGGTTTTGAGTTTAGGTTATTTGAATCAGTGTTTGATATTGTGAGTAATTGTTCCAGTATTGGTTTGTTAGTTTTCTTGTTAAGAAAATTGTAGTCAAAACTCTTCGTACGACTTGAGGAGTCGTAAGGAGTAGAGACTTTGAGAGTTGCAAATTGAATACTTTGGCACTAGTAAGAGATTGCGTTATTGGTTGCCAAGGGAGCAACCCAAGTAGTGTAGACCAGCTGGAGGAAGATTGAGGGAAATACTCATGAGAAGTAGGTTGAAGACTTCTAGGAGCTGTGTTATTGAGTTAGACGAAGTGGCTAAGGAGAATAGCTGTGAGAATGTCGAGAGTTTGCTCATGGGAAGCTAGTTGAAGAATTCTAGGAACTGTTTGTCTTCCGAGGCATTGTTGGGGGAATACTAGTTGCTAAAGTTCTTGAATCGAAATTGATGGTTGATAGTTGCATACTTAAGTTTGGATTTATTTTTGTTTCTAATTTTAGTTTAGTTTTATTTGTAACAGGTTGGAAGCTTTGTTAGCTTCAGCTTGAGGTAGAGTGTATGATAGCTAGGGTTAAAGATGTCTGTCACTACTAGTGGGCTGGGCTTGCACAAGTTTTATTATTCTTACTTGACCTAGTTTTAATTATAAATAGATGCTCAGGGACCTTGGCCATTTAAGTTATTGGTCCTATTGTTATCTCTCTCTTTGATTGACTATTATTTTCTATCTGGATTTACAAAGGGATTGGAAAGCTCTTTCTAGTTAATGTTTGGTTTCTTTCACTAATTGTTTCTTCAAAGTTTGGGAGGATTACTTGTCCTCTGTTGACGTATGCTTTTCTCTTTGAACACACAATCTGTTGAAGGGGTTTGGCAGAATGAAGGAGGGTAGAGCTATATGGCAATGTGCTCTTTTTGCTGTAATTTGGAATATCTAGTTGGAGTTGAATTCTCGCATTTTCAGGGAAACCCCTGCCTTTAGATGCCCTTTGGGCAAGGATTTTGTTTGGAGCTCAGGGTTTTTTAAAGAGTGTCTCTTCTAGATCTGCAGAGGGATTGGGCAGTGTTGCTGCGTGTTTAACTCTTTTCTTTCAATTTCGTTTTCAGTTTTGATCTTGGTGTTATCCTAGGAGGACACCCTATCCTCCTCATATGTATCTCTGTTCCTTCTTAATATAATTTCTTCTTTCATCAAAAGGAAAAAAAGAAAAAGAAAAAGAGATGAACACCCAAAGGCACTTATTCCCTTTACTTTGGGTGCACTACATGAAACACTTTTCTTAACCTGCAAGGCTTTCCTATTTTTTAAACATCTTAACGGTATCATTAAAAATTCCTACTTGATACCAATTCTTGTCAATAATCTGCCAGAATCAAGGCTAGAACAGATCACTGTTTTCACTTCCTCTCCCTCTCCTCCTCTCATGGTTATCTTCTAATCACCCACAGAAATTTTTGATATTCTTTATTTTTTTTATTGCAAGTAATTTATTGTTATTTTGAAAGAATGCATGTAGTGGATATTTCGTTAATAATAACATTTAATGTCATTCTGTAGTCGAATTTGAAGCTGGCAGTTGCATCTGAATATAAAACTATATCATCAAACTCTTAAAAGAAAAAAAAAGAAGTGGAATAACACAAGATGAAAAGTTTGATCCCTTAATGATATATATGTATGCATAATAAATCCTTAGATCTTTCACATGCTGCTCAACTAATTTTTCTTGAGCGAATCCAATTATCATTATTGAACCGTCTCTGCTTTTCAATTTTTTTTCTTTGTTCCATTAAGAAAATAACACAAGACACTAATAACATTAATTATTAAATGTATTAAATGAGTTATTTTTCAATTCTATATTTTTCTCTATCAAACAGTTTAATTACTTAAATCACAGGAAGTGATGGAACAGCTTCCAGTTTATGAATATGATGACTTACTATTTGAGAGATTTAGATTCTCTAATTTTTTGAGGGAACTTAAGAAAAGAGTTTCCAGCGAGATATGTATCATGCATTGGAACAAATAACCAGATAAATGGTTTGTTATGTCAATATATGGTTAATATGTAAGTAAATTATATTCTGGCACCTATAGAGGCACCTTATTCCAGAGCAGTAGATTTCACTATAATAAATCTCATGAGGAACCATTTTGGAATATGGTATCTCCAGAGACACCTAAATGGAATTATCCCTTAATATATTAACCACTCTTTCAATATTGTTAACCGCTTGCCTAGTTAATTGTTCCTAAAATAGAAATATTTTTTCCAAGAATTCCTTTGTTTTTTTTTGGAATCTTCCTTATTTTTTTGTACTTAATATTCAGTTTTACAAAACAGCACCTGAATAAGAAACCAGAATAATTATTTACAATTAATTATGTAAATTATAATCTAATTACAGGAGATGATAACAGAATGAAGCAAAAGAAGAAGAGATTCAGTCTCCAAAGTTTCTTTATCATTAGGATTCCAGAAAGAAAATCAAAGTTGATCGTGAAACTTTTATCTTGTCAAAAGTAGTCTCTCTTAAATAATGATTGGAAAGTTCTTCTGCATTTTGTAGCGTGTGGTCTGCAGCAGTTGATGCTCTCACAGCATTTATTAGATGCTTTTTATCTCGTAATGTTGTGAAAGATGGAGTGCTACTTCAACCAGTTCTTGTGTACCTCAGTAGGTATGATTTATTAAAGATTCTCCTTCCTTGGTACTGCTAGCTATCTATATTTGTAGTTTGTACATGTTCTATTTTATTTAAAGCTGTAACTTACTATTTATATTAGGTAGTAATTTCTGAAATATGTTGGAAGCAGGGCATTATCATATATATCATCTTTAAGAGCCAAGGAACTGCCAAATGTAAAGCCAGCAGTGGACATTTTTACCACCAGAACATTAATAGCTTACCAATCCCTTCCCAATCCAGAGTCATATAAAAATGACCACCCCCAAATCATTCAACTATGCACAACTCCATTCAGGTAGTCTTTTCTTTGCATTTATCTGTTATTTAATGTTGTAGTCTGGGGGTGAATAATCTTTGGCAATACATCCAAAGAGATTTCCCAAGCTTGTTTTCTGTATGAAGCTATTGTTTTTTAAGTTGTTCTATGAGTGATCTTCAGGTTTATTTTGAGAAAACATGGAATGATGCCAATGAAATTCTTTTTTAAATTTTTTTGTAACTTATCATGTTCTCTGTTAAAGAGTTATCTTCCGATTAGGATAGTCTTCTAATTACAGTAGTCTTCTAGTTTAATTGAATTAGTTATTGTTTTTTATTTCAGCTTTACCTCTAGGAGTTTATCTTGTATTTAAACTCTATTTCATAGTATTATAAATAAAGGAAGGTACAAGGGCTGATTGGGGAGTTGTCCTTCAGCCTGTAAACCTTTGCTTTAACCCTAAATTTCAACATTCTCCTCATTTTAACATGCCATCATAGATCCAAAATTTTCATTATATGACAATATTTTTGCTGCGAGGATTATAATCTTGTAAACAAATCACTTCTTTCAATGGAGTAAAGGAAAAGGGTTAATGTCGATTGTTGAAAAACCAGTCAAATTTTGACCTTTATGCTTCACTTATTTGCTGATATATTGTCAATCTGGACAATACTGGAGTGCATTTGGTGGTACTATGAATTGTGGAAACAGGGGCTCCCTAATGTCTGTTTCTCTATTCGGGGGTTCCTGTTGAGGTCACTCAAAAGCACCTTTAATTTTGGCTCAACCATATGAATAGCTGAGAAAGTGTTTTTACAATCTCAGAGGGACTTTTTCCTCTTCCAAATCCATGGCTGAACACACTACAGTGAAGTGAAGAAGAAAGTCCTTGGAGAGAATTGTCTCATCTGCTTCTTCTGCCTTAAGAAAGAGTCATGACTGAGCATTTTTCTTTCATTGTAATAGATGAAAATGTCGCTGTTCATTCATCTCTTTGACTTAAAGCCTATTTGTTCCCCTTCTTCCTTAATTCGTTGCACCTAATAGCAAGAGCTGTTGAAGAACCAAATCTGCAGATGGCATGTCTTGGTTTTAATTTTAGTTGGGGGACTCTTTCAAATGCCTTGATGGTCTTTTTTGTCCATTTGTCATTCGCTTGTTGTGTCTACCTCTCTTTCTCTGATTCCATTTCAGTGGTTGTATTACCATTTTGAGTTTCTTAATTAAAATGCATACGAGTGTTGTAGTTTCATTAAATTCACTAGATATACTTGAAATTGGTTAAAATTAAATTATATAAAAGAACACTTATGGCTTCAAAATACTGAGCTAACCATTTTATACTCCTATGTTTCTTTATAAATACCTTTTCTTATTCCTTATCCTTTGTACTGTTAGTGTTCAATGTTTTGGAGGAATAAAAAACTGAAAAAGATATCCTTTTAGAAGGTCTGGGCTGAGGGAGCTGGGGCTGAATGGAAAAGGGAATATCATCTTAACTTTGATAAATTATGAAACCACTAAACAACAAACAAGCAATTCTTTTTAGTTGAGGCATCTTGTTAATTTTTAAGCTTTTATGAAATCATGTTCTAAGCAAAAGTCAAATGATAGACTCTTGCATTGGCTTCTCTTATGTTACAATTTTTCAACTGTTTATACTTGTTTGATTGACTTGAATTTTTGTTATTGCTTGTTTAAAATAAGATATGCTTCAGGATGTGAGGAGAGTTCCTGCTTGAGGTTGCTGTTGGACAAAAGAGATGCATGGTTGGGTCCATGGATTCCTGGAAGGTATCTGGCCGTTTTTTATTATGGTAAATTACAAGGAAACTCCCTTGAGGTTAGCTAAAATTATTGGGATCTCCTATCATGTTTATGACAAAATTCTTCTTTAAAGTGAATGAGCAATACAGTGTTAATATCACCTTTGCTTTTACCATATTCCCTTTGGTTTATCTGGAAGCTTCTCATGCCACATTAATCTTTGTGGGTTGTTCTTGCCCTGTCTCTTCAGCACTCTCTTCTTCATGCTATCCCCAATGGATCCCTGAATAAGAATATTTTAGCATAAATTTCAGTGCTTTC
>JASKGM010042304.1:0-22149 GCA_034509205.1 Ceratonia siliqua
GGAGGAAGAGGAAATATTTCTTTGAACTTGCTTGTCATACTTTCAATCAGCAAATACATGGGGTATATATAGGTATATTTGGTGAGCCTTTAATATCTAGTTACATGAATCCCATTTATACTCTATACATGAACCACAATGACCTAGATATATGAACTCCAACAATCTAGGTACACACCCTAAACATTGAACTTACACACTTAGAGAATATCAAATTACTCCTTTTAACACTGCCTTTTTCAGATTCATGACCATAGTATGAAACTATGATTTCTACATATTATTCTGTTCAAAACTGTCAGGACTTTTCACCCGAAAAACTAGAAACTAGCAGGACTTAGGAGTTGTGATTTTAGTATTTGGTTCATACTTCATAGTTGATACCTTATTGTCCTTTCTTCAATTTAGTTCTAGGCTGTAGTTTTCTTTCTTTCTTTCTTTTGATTCTTTTTGCCTCTTTTTGCCTTCTACACCAAAAACAATTAGTCTCTTAAGTGGAAGGGCGACCTTAAGGTTTGTTTGGCTTCGTCATAAATTCTTTAGTTGTTGGCACCATTATCATAGGAAGCCCTAATGGCTCTAAATTGCATAAACAAGCTATCCTATGTCAAATTGATGAGGACTCGAAAGATCTTTCCGAATTTATGTTACAATGGAGAAGAAAGAGGAACTTGAAGCTTTGGCCTTGAAGATAGATTACAGCTGTGACTAAGGCTCAAGTTTAGCAAATGGAAAATTCTCTCTTTAAGCTTGTTAGACGTCCCACATTGCCTGGGTAGATTGGTTAAGTAAGGTATATAATCCCTTAAGCACCCTCCCACCAATGAGCTAGCTTTTGGGGGTGAGTTCTACCCAAGGTGGTTTGTCAACATGGTATCAGAGCCAAGACTCGGTGGTCTATGCCAGGTATTGGAGAAGTTCTCCATCATGGGTGCACTCCTCTGTCGTGAGGGAGAGTGTTAGAAGTCTCACATTGCCTGGCTAGATTGGTTAAGTAAGGTATATAATCCCTTGGACACCCTACCACCAATGAGCTAGTTTTTGGGGGTGAGTTCTACTCAAGGTGGTTTGCCAACAAAGCTTTTTCTGTTTTTTGAGAAAGTAAAAAAAATTTTGAAATTTTTTTGTAAAGATGAGTTACAATTGACTTCCAGTTACAACTCAACTAGAAAAGATGAGTGATAGAGATAAAAAAAGTCAAAACCTCCAATTGATGAGTTTGCCAACATTCAATGCTTATGATATTTTATTTCATATCCAATTCCAATACTATTTCTTTACCCCAAACCTCCTACTTTATATTGAATTGTTGCTCCTAATTTGCCTTTACACACTGAATTTAGATGTAAATAAATGCATCAAGTTATTTCTGAAGAGTGAATTCATGGCCTTGTTTTCTCATGCAGTTATTCTAGAATAGTGATCTTCATAGTAAAATTGTTCAATTTTGATTAGGCATTTTGTTATGTGCCTTCCTTGCTGCTCTAGTGTAGTATTTCACTACTGGTAATGTAGCTAGATCCTTCTTATGCAATTTACCTATCTTGGAAGGTAAATAAATTGTTTTAGGGAACTTCAAGAGTTCCCAAACCTTCTTTGTAGTCAATTCAAGGAGCCTAAGCCTCCTAATCTCAATAATAAGTTGATGGATAATTCTTTTCATGCTTTATTCAATTGAGAAGTGACTATAAATGGTCTTACAAAGAAGGAAAGAAACATTACATTAAAAGGAAATAACTCAAATTAAACTAGGAAATAAATTTAGCAAACATCCTAGCAATCAGCTTTATTCTAAAAGGAAACAACAATAAAGGAGCAATAAATTAATTCCTAAAACTTGCCCAGACTTACGCTCTTAATTAAATACCATTGACCTACTAATTCTATTTTAAAGAACATAATCACTGTCATTAAAAAGGCATAAGTCCTGCTAATTATCCTCATTAAATCCATTGAAATCCCTTCCTTATTCATTCAAATCCTACTAATTATTTCCAGCTTCATTCAAGTTCTTTCCATAAATGACAGTTTTGTTGACTATCATTCTCCTTTATTTCCCAAGATTTTGAAGTCCTGCTTGTTTGGGTTTATTTTGAGAAGAAGTTATGTATATTCAAAAAATAATGTATTCTGATAAAAAATATCTCTATTTATTTGAGCTTATAGAGAAATAATAAGTTAATGGAAATAGAGAAATTTTCCTTATGGGAGAAGTTAAAAATTTTAACTTCTTGTAATAAGGAGAAAACATAGAAGAGAAAAAAAATTTCATCTCCAAATTACCCCATCCTTTGCTTGTGGCTGTCATTTCCCAAATTCTCTCTGCTCCCCTTTGTCTTCTCACAAGCACTCACGCAGCCACGTCCATGATGGAGGCTCTTGCTAGGCTTCACCACCATCACTAGCCACTTTGCTCCTCGGTTGATTGCTATTATCCATCGCTATGGAGATCCATCTTTGCCCTCTTTCTTTCACCACCTAGAGCGTCACTATTGCCCACCATTAGAGCTTCAGCTTTGTCAACACCGTTTTCATTTGATTCCCCTCGCACAAATTTATAAAACACACAAATCCCATCATGTTCACTCAATTTGGTACTTGAAGCTCAAGGAAAAAAGCCCAGTTGTGCACAATTTTACAAAAATGAGACCTGATGATCAAGCTTGGCAGGTGTTGAAGTCTCAAGTTTTTAGTTGTAGCGAAGAATTAGAATCGGTGAAAATTAAGTTTGAAGAGATATTGGAGAAAGACCCATAGTAATAATGAACCAAAAAATGTTTTCAAATTTTTTTTTAATTTTCAAAAAAATAATATCTAAATTTTATATTAAAAGTCATTTTTTATCCAAACATTATATGAAACAAGTTTTTTTGCATGTTCTTTTTAGTAATTTTATCAATCATAAGTTATTTTATTGTTTTGCATCCAAAAACATTTTTTGATTTAAAATTCATTTTTAATTATTGCAACCAAAAAATGTTTTTATATGTTTTTTAATTTTATCAAAAAAATAATAAAATCTAAATTTTATATTAAAAGTCATTTTTTATCCAAACATTATATGAAACAAGTTTTTTTGTATGTCATTTTTAGTAATTTTATCAATCATGAGTTATTTTACTGTTTTACATCTAAAAATATTTTTTGATTTAAAAGTCATTTTTAATTATTGCATCCAAACATAAAATAACTTCTCCTTCTGAAAAATACATTTTTCTTGAAGAAGAATGAGAAAATGCATTCTTTAATAAGTCTAAACAAACAAGCCCTTAATCATTTATTGCTAGACATCTCCTCCTTAGATTTCTCTTCCCATATTACTACCATTCAAATTTTTACCCCTTCTAAAATAAATTATTATGGTAGGTGGTCTAATAGATTTCAGAGCTGTAATATTCCATCTCCCACAAAAACATCCTTGTCCTCAAGGATGCAAATTATTATTTTTTTTCTTGATTTCGTTGTCCTTTTTTTTTTTTTGCTGTCCATCAATCTGGTTGCTCTTCTTCTATTGATTCCTCTTCATCCCTATGAAAAATTCCTTCAATTAAAAATAACTTCTTGCAGCGATAACCTGGAGATAATTTCTCATCACAATTAAAAACACACCCCACGATCTCTCTTTTCTTTTAGCTCTAATTTCTCATCACAATTAAAAACACACCCCACGATCTCTCTTTTCTTTTAGCTCCACTGGACTTAATTTTCTTATTGCTGGATCTACGGTTTTGTTGCTGGAGGAGGGGGTAATGGTGATAGGGAAGAAAGTGCTAGAGCCTCTTTAAACTCCTGTACCTTTCCTTTTGGTGCATTATGTATTTTAGACTGAAATAGTCTTGCTAATCCAATGGCTCCAGATAGAGTTAATGGGCATGCAGCTTGCACATCCACCCTTATATTCTCCTTCAACCCACTCATAAAACAACCCACTTGATGTTCATCTGTGAGGTTTCCAGCCTGGTGTAGCAACCTATCATACTCCATTTGATATTCTCTAACACTCCCTTGCTGTTTTAGTTTAGTGAGATTACCGAAAAAATTCTGAAATTTTGAGGGACTATATCTCAAATGTAATTCTGACTTCAAAGTCTCCCAATTAGCTGTAGCTCCCTATCTAAACCTTTGATACCAAAGTTGTACATCTCCTTCAAGGTGGTATCCTCCATGGGCATCTTGTCCCTCCTCATAACTTCGTTGAAAATCAAAGAATTCTTCTGCTCTACAAATCCACCCAGTGGGATCCTCTGTACTATCATAGCGTGGAAAATCTAATTTGGTTACCTTTGGTGCAACAGAACTATCACTTCCACTTCCACTTACTCCCTTATCTCTACTTTGATTATGGCCATTTGACTCCCTTGACCCATTGCTACCATTGGAGAATGATCTCTCCTAGATCTGGTTGGACAACACCATCTCATATCTTCCATATGCTTGTACCCAACTTACCCCCACAAAGTCTTCTAATAGTAGCTCAAGAACTTGGTATCACGATCTGAGACTATGCTTCTTGGCACACCATGCAATTTCACAATTTCCTTGAAAAATAAATCAGCTATGATAGTTACATCATCAGTTTTATGACATGTAATGAAATGAGCCATTTTCCAAAACTTATCGACAAAAACAAAAACAGAATCTTTACCCCTTTTTGACCTTGGCAAACCCAAAACAAAGTCTATTGAAATATCAACCGAAGGCTCACTAGGTATGGGTAAAGGGTTATATAATCCATGGGGTAAAACTCTAGACTTAGCCTGTTTACAAGTGACGCACCTCTCCCATAATTTTGCAACATCACATTTCATGTGTGACCAAAAGAAGTGTTCTTTCAAAACATCTAAAGTATTTCTAATTCCAAAATGCCCCATTAAGCCTCCTTATGAGCTTCATTCACAAGTAATTCATGCAAAGAACTATCAGGCGCACACAATTTATTTCTTTAAACAAGAATCCATCATGCCTATAGAATTTACCAAAAGCAATCTTCTCGCAAGCATTAAACACATTAGCCAAGTCATAATCAGTAATAGTTTTGCATTTAGAGTAAAAAGAAGTGCATACCTCTGAGACAATGCATCAGCCACTACATTTTCCTTACCTTGTTTATACTTGATCACATAAGGAAATGGCTCAATAAATTCAATTCACTTGGCATGATGCCTATACAACTTACCCTGTCATTTCAAATGCTTCAAGGACTCATGATCAATATAAATGACAAACTTCTTCAGCAGAAGATAATGTTGCCAAGTCTCCATTGTTCTCACCAATACATACATCTCCTTGTCATAAGTAGGATCATTCAACGATGCTCTATTTAATTTCTCACTGAAGTAGGGAATATGACGCCCTTCTTGCATCAAAACAGCCTCAATACCTATACCTAAAGCATCACACTCTATCTTAAAGTTTTAACAAAGTCAGATAAAGCAAGTAACGGTGAAGAAATCAATTTCTCCTTAATCAGATTAAAGGCCTTTTCTTGATCACTAACCCACTTAAACCCCACATGTTTCTTCTCAACTTCAGTTAATGGTGCAACTAGAGTACTGAAATCCCTCACAAAATGTCTATATAAACTAACCAAACCATGAAAGATTCTTACCTCAGTGATTGATTTAGGTGTGGGCCATTCCTTGATAGCCTTTACCTTTTCTTCATCGACACTAATTCTTGTAGCTCTTACAACATATCCAAGAAAAACAACTTGGTTAGTGCAAAAGGAACATTTCTTCAAGTTAGTATAAGTATTTTCCATTCTCAAAACAGTTAACACACTTCGCAAATGTTCAATGTGTTCATTTAAACTCTTACTGTAGATCAAAATATCATCAAAATAGACAACCACACATTTTTCAATGAAAGCATGCAAAATATTGTTCATCAATATCATAAAAGTACTAGGTACATTAGTCAAACCAAAAGGCATAACCAGCCACTCATATAAACCAAAATTTGTTTTAAAACCAGTTTTCCACTCATTTTCTTCTTTCATTATAATATGATGATATCTACTTTTAAGATCAATTTTGGTGAACAAACAAGAGCCATGCAATTCATCAAGCATATCATCTAGTCTAGGGATAGGATGTCTATACTTTATAGTGAATTTATTGACTGCACAACAGCCAACGCACATCATCCATGATCCATCTTTTTTTGGCACTAGAAGAATTGGTACTGCACATGGGCTCATGCTCTCTCTCACATATCCTTTTGCCATGAGTTCTTCAACTTGTCTTTGAAGCTCTTTAATCTCCTTGGGATTGCTCCTATATTCTAGTCTATTAGGAATGACAGCTCCCAAAATAAAGTTTATTTGATGCTCAACCCCCTTAATAGGTGGCAAACCACTTGGAATTTCATGGGGAAATATGTCATCAAATTCCTGCAAAAGAAATACAACAGCACTAGGCAAAGAATCATCAAGTTCATTAGTATTAAAACATGCCTCTTTGTACAAAAGTACAAACATAAGCTAGTTAGCATAAAAAGCACTCTTGATGTCACTCTTTTTTGTATAAGAATTCTCTTGCTTCTTTGTTTTCCTCTCAATAACATCTTTTTCTTTTTCCTTATGTGGCCCCTCTTTCTTTTCTCTCTTCTCGGCCAGCTCATTCTTTTCACTCTCTTTTTTAATTCTCACTTGATCTTCATACACTTGTCTAGGAGTCAAGGGTACAAGAGTGATAGGTTTCTCATTTATCATAAAAGTATACCTATTTGTGTATCCATTATGTGTCACATGTCTATCATACTGCTATGGTCGCCCCAAAAGAATATGTCCAGCTTGCATAGGTACCACATCGCATAAGATCTCATCCTTGTATTTGCCAATAGAGAATGAAACTAGCACCTGCTTATTTACCTTTACTTCTCCACTATCATTCAACCATCGCAACTTATATGGTTTAGGATGCTTCAAAGTAGGCAAACTCTATTTCTCAACCAGATTTGTGCTAGCTATGTTTGTACAACTTCCACCATCAATTATCATACTACATACCTTGTTTTTAATGTGGCATCTTGTATGAAAATGTTATCCCGTTGTACCTCTGCATCTTCTTTCATTTGCATATTAAAGGCACGCCTTGCAACCTACAACTCACCATCAACAGGATATTCTACTCCATCATCACTAGCATCCTCCTAAGGTGGCATAGAATCATCATCTGATTCACTCTCAGTTTCAACGTCACTATTATCTCTCATGATCACAGCTCTCTTATACGGGCATTGAGATGCAATGTGACTCGATCCCAAACATTTAAAACATTTAATATCTCTATTTCTAGAGGGTTAAGAATTAGATTTACCTTGGACTTGGGTTGCCTGAATCTTTATGACTTTTGGATGTCTCGAACTTATGTTTTGAAACTATTTTTACAACCTTGCTCAAATTCGGTTTCCACGAGGAAGAAGAACCCGAATTGAATTTTGTAGCACCATTTCTTTTCCATTGTCACTTCAACTTCGTGATCATGTGTAACATGTCTTCCATCTCAACATAATGTTGTAATTCAATAATGTTAGCAATATCTCTATTCAAACCATATAAAAATCTGGCCATAGTAGCTTTTCGATCCACCTCAACATTGGCTCGAATCATGGCTATTTCCATCTCCTTGTGGTATTCTTCAATGCTCTTGGATCCTTGAATAAAACCTTGTAACCTTTGGTACAAGTCTTTATAATAGTGACTTACTTCCTAAATCATGGTTTACATGCCTTGTCCGCCTACTACCTCTTTCAAGCCTGACAAAAGCAGACTGATCGTTAGAATCATCAGTGTCATCGTATTATCTTCATTCATTGCAATTTGCTTATATTTCTTTCCCATATTAAGAGCTACTGGTTGTTGTCCCCTTTGTAGATTAGCTATAGCAATTTCTTCCCTCTCCATCTTGTCACGAATATCTTCATACACATATTAATGCGTTCAAAATGTTGTTGCATAGCTTTGAGCATAAATGCATGGTCTCCTATTTCTTGGTTATCTAACATGATTATGACCTGCAAAGAATGTTAGCAAAACCAAACCTCAACATTTTCTTACGTGTTTCACTCTTCAAATTGACTTTTATCTTCTCAAATGACCTTACACACTTTCGCTTCTTACTACTCTTAATCTTTACTCTCAGTTCTTTATTGAACTAAGTGAACAAAATCAAGGAAAATTTTGAGAGTTTGGCATTCAAAGAAGGAAACAAAGAGGCTAGCAGAAACAGCAAATGAAGTGACCCAAACGAAATTTGAAGAATAAAATAAGAAATTTTAAAATAGCAAAAACTGAACCAAGATGACTTTTTAGCAAACCATCACAATGTTTCACTCTGAACCAACACAATTCTTCAATTTGAACCAACACAACTTTTCAGATGAATCAATGCAACTTTTCAATATGAAGCAACACAACTTTTCATATGAACCAACACAACTTTTCAACCTTTTTTTTTTCAAGAACCAACCAACTAATTTCCAGAATCAATTCAACACAACCAACAAGAAATTCCCATAATTGATCAATACAACCAACAATAGGAACACTCAGAGTCAGAATAGATGATATGAATTTTAGAACATAAATACGAACAATAAAAAAAACAATGAACAACCAAAATGAACAGAATAACTAAAACCACCATATTTAATGAGCAGATTGAATGAACAAACAAACAGTTGCAATACTACAAACAATACCATAATCAATTTTTTTAAATTACGTATTAAAAGATAAAACAAAAGGATAGATCAAACCTGATTAGAAATGGGATCTAATACCAAATGATGCAATTCCCACAACGAAACAAGTTTTCTACACTCAAGAAAGTTCTAAATCAGATTCAAAAAACAAAGATAAAAGAAAAACATTGACCCAATGTCAACTAAACACAAAAGAAAGGTATAGAGACCTTGACCCAATGTTTAAAGCAACACAAACCAGAGGTACAGGAAGGATATTGATGCCACACTCGAGATATAAATGAGAAGGTGAATGATAAGTCGGGGTAGAACACCACAAGAACGAAATTCTTGATAAGTTCAAGAGTTGAATGAAGAACCAAAGAAAGATAAGCATTTCATTCAAAATTCCAATATGTCTTACAAACGCTAAAAACGCACACATATATATATGGCAACCACAAAGAAACCCTAATTAGCAACTATGCCCTAAAACAAATGGGCTTTCCAGTAAAATAAAGGTCCAGCTCAAAAAGTACAAGAATATATCAATTGGTTCAGCCAATAAACTAAACAAAACGCACAAAACTAAAGCCCAACTTAACAAACATTAATTAGCCCTATTCTGTAGCTTGAATCACGTTAAGCCCATATTCTCCTTTGGTATCAACTTGAATCTATGTGTCACCAAAGAGTGTTGTTCAGCCCAAAGTTTCTTAAATCAGCCCATTAAGTGTTTCATTGATCCTCTTAACTCTTGCTCTTGTAATTGGCCCATCTGAAATGTGCAACGGATCCTTTGATTGTGTTTGCTAATTCTCATCAACATGTCTCCTCAGAGATCACCAATTATTTTTTATATTTGACATTTCATTGTACTCATTTTTGACAAGCCAAAGCACAAATATTGAACATCTAAGCTAAGCTTCCATTTGTATATAGGCAATTATATTTTAAATTTCTCTTCTCTCTTTTTCTCTCTTGCACAAGTTGATTTAATGAATATTGCTACTCAGTAAGTAATCTATTTCTTTCTCATTTTTGTACTAAAGTAAGATATGTATCTATTTTAACTTCTTGATCACAATTTTCTTTTAATTTTTTGTACTTTAATAAAATAATGTTTTCATTAGTAATAGAAAAGAAGAGTGCAAAGAAGAAAATAAATAACTCTCCTAAAAAGTATTTAAAATATATTTTTAATGCAATCTTACAGAAATCAATGATATTGTTCTTCCATTCTTTCATTTTTTAACTATGGAACCAAGCTCTAATACCACTTGTTATAGGAGGAAGAGGAAATATTTCTTTGAACTTGCTTGTCATACTTTCAATTAGCAAACACATGGGGTATATATAGGTATATTGGGTGACCCTTTAATATCTAATTACATGAATCCCATTTAATACTCCATACATGAACCACAATGACCTAGATATTTGAACTTCAACAATCTAGGTACACACCCTAAACATTGAACTTACACTGTCTTTTTCAACTTCATGACCATAGTATGAACTATGATTTCTACACATTATTCTGTTCAAAATTGTCAGGACTTTTCACCCAAAAAACTAGAAACTAGCGGGACTTAGGAGTAGTGATTTTAGTGATTTGTTCATAATTCGTAGTTCATACCTTATGGGCCTTGAAGATAGATTACAGCTATGTTGTGATAGGCTCAAATTTGGCAAATGGAAAATTCTCTCTTTAAGCTTTTTTTGTTTTGTGAGAAAGTAAAAAAAAAATTGAATTTTTTTTTGCAAAGATGAGTTACAATTGACTTCCAGTTACAACTCAACTAAAAATGATGAGCGATAGAGAAAACAAAACAAAACAAAAAATCAAAGCCTCCAATTGATGATGTTAAATTTCTGTAGTGGCCTAACTCCTCTTCACAAAAGTATCTTATGAAAGGAGGGATGCCTCCCACTTATATACAATAATTAATGACGTTACCCAAACAATATAAGACTTCTAACATTTCCCCTCACGATCAGAGGGAGTGAACCTAGTCACCACTACAGACAACAATGAAGGCTGCCACCTGGTGTAGGTCCAAGCTCTGATACCAAGAGAAATTTCTGTACTGACCTAACTCCTCCTCACAATAGTGCCTTGTAAAAGGAGGGATGCCTCCCACTTATATATAACAATTAATGATGTTACCCAAGCAATATGAGACTTCTAACAAATGAGTTGGCCAACATTCAATGCTTATGATCTTTTATTTCAATTCCAATTCTATTTCTTTACCCCAAACCTCCTACTTTATATTGAATTGTTGCTCCTAATTTGCCTCCACACCGCTGAAACTAGATGTCAATAAATGCATCAGAAGTCAAAAGTTCCTTTTTTCCCTCATCTTTTTAGGATGAAAAACAGCTATAATTCTAAAGTGAGAGAACAAACCACCCTTAGAAGTCAAAATTAAAACTAATGCCACATCTATATACCCACTAGAAAATACAAATTTGTTTCTATGTCATAGACTTTTAGATCTGTAAAAATCAACAACACAAATCAACATTCCTTACAAGAGTATTAAGTTTTAAAATTTTTATAAAAATTAAATAAAATTTTGAAAAATTAAAACACCATAATCTATAATGTTGAGGGAAGAGTAGAGGTTTGAACTTGTAATGCTACAGTCATCTAATACTTAGTGCTAAGAAATATTCCACTTGAGCTATGCTTCATGGAAATTGAATAAATAAATGGATTATTAGTCATTTTTGGCAAACTAGCTATACTAAAGATTCTCCAGTTATCCTAACTACTTTTCTACCTCTCCTGCTTGGAACTGGGAGGTCAAGGATGGTATGGTAACATCTTTTAAAATAGAAAAATCAAATTTTTTTGCAAATCCTGCTGTTAAGATTAGAAACTTCATCATTAACTACGGAAATCAAAGCTAATTTGGAATTTTCTCCACATTTGTATTGTTTGTGCTGACAAATCACATGCTTTGCATGGTTTTATAATTGCTTTTTCCATAAATTTCTTTTATGAAAGGCTTTGTAGTATTGATGCATTCAATTCACCCCTTCTTCCATTATTATTTTCTCCTAAACTATGAAATCAAGCTCTAATACTACTTTTTTTGAAGAAGGAAGAGGAAATTTTCTCTAGAGTAGATTCTTCAACTCAATTGTATTTCTCTCAGTTGCTTGACTTCCTTTAATTCCTTTCTTTTCTTACTTCTAATAACCAAGTTTATGAGGTATATGTTAATTACATGAATTGCTAATTAATAATCTATGCACATGAATTTCAACAATCTCGAAACGCACCCAATATAGAACTTACATATTTAGAATATATCAAATTACTAATTTCAATAGAAAATTAGAGCTTAGGACAACAAAATTTGTGTTCAACTTTGGCGCCAAAGATAGGTTATCGTGTCTAGCAAAATGAAAATTATTGAAAGTGGTATATAAAAGTATTTTTTAGTGTTTAAATTTTAAAAATTAATTTTGTTAAAATTAAATCTAACTTATAAAGTATTATTAAGAATTCTTATTTTTAATTTTAATTTTATAAATATAAATTTTAAAATAAAATTTCTTATTATAATTTTATTAAAAGTATAAATAAAATAGAGAAAATTGTGTATGGAATGGACATGAATGAAAATATGTTAATAGGGTAGGGATACTTTGTGAGTAGAAGCACTTGCTAAACACTACTAAAGTACAAAAGTGCTTTTTTTTTTATAAAGAAAGTAGCTTTTCTGGCCTAGAAACATTTGCCAAACGGGCCAAAATTAGCCTAGTATTGATGATTTCACAACAAGTTGTTCCTTTTCTTTTCCTGTATCTTCATTGTAAATAGTATATTTTGTAGAATGCTAAACAAACTCTAAAATTTTAGTTATTTTAATTTCTAGTTTCAACAGTTTGTACATAAGAAACAAGGTTGTAAAAGTTAGAGAAACAGAGGAATAATATAAAATTTTATTTTGTAAAGTATTATGCATTCCAAAACTCGATTATTTTAATTAAAGACTTAAAAATTCATAAAATTATATTTCTAAAATTATAAAATAATTAAATAAAAAAGTTATTTTAGAATTTTGAATTTAATTTTAACAAAAAGTCTAATTTTCAAATTTTATAATCAATGTTTTTTATCTAAGCACTATACAAAAAAGTGCTTCTGCATGTCTTTTCAATAATTTTATTAGTGAAAAGTGGTTTTGCATTTTTACATTTTTATATTTAAAAGTATTTCTCAATTACCGCATCCAAACGAAAAATACTTCTATTTTTGATAAAAGTCTTTACTTGAAGCAACTTCATAAAAAAAAATTTTAAGTCTATCCAAACAAATCTAAATGTCCTTACAAATTCCAAATACGTGAGGTATGATATTCAAATTGCATAAACTTTAATAAAACTAGCATACTTAGAAAATGTCAAAATATGAATTTCAAAATCTTTCTTAATTTAAAATTTTCTTATTTTTTTCAACTCTTAATTGAATTCCATCTACCATGTTCAAGTTTCACCTAAAAGTCTCATTTAAGTACTCATTTTCTTCAAGATTTATTCGTATGTGGAATCATCATTAGGAGGCTCATCCTCCATCATTTTCTACAATTGTGTGGATGCACCAGCCTAAGAAGCACACCCGCACTCCTCATGTGAATTTTCATCAATATCCATGAGTAATTTCTTTAGAAAATCCATTCCCATTCAACATTGTAGCTAGGGACACTAAACACATGAATATCTTTCACAATTAATCAACTCTCATATAAGAGTGTTCTTCTTCAATGAGTGTATGCAATTATTCATGTCTTCCTCAAGTAACAACAAAATTATATCCTCATCATCTTTATCCCTTTCTATTTTTTTGGTGCTTCGGTACCACTTTTTAGAGGAATTGAGTTGAATTGCTTCTTCTTCTTTTTTTCTTTTACTTCCTTATAATGGCCATATAAATACATGAATACATAGGGAAGTCAACACATCAAATCCCTAAGGATCCAAGATTAACGAGGATTAAATCCCACAGAACAAAGAAGGATAAAATCTAAAAAAATCAAGAATTAACTAAAGAATCAAAATTTGAGTAAGAATCAGGAAAAAAAAACAACTAATCAGAATCTAATCAGAATGAGAAGAATTTCTACATTATATTATTCTAGGAGAGATTTTAGGGATTCTAACATGCACTCTTCCTCGAGCTAATGAATAAATATCTTCCATTCTTAGCTTGCTTGTAAGTTCTTGAAATCTTGTTGTCGATAATCCTTTGGTTAATAAGTTAGCCAGCTGAGAATCTGATAGCATGAAAGGGTGCTAATCAAATTGATGTCTAGCTTTTCCTTTATGAAATATATATCTATCTCGGTGTGCTTAGTTTGGTCATGTTGAACAGGATTATGCGTGATACTTATAGCTAACTTGTTGTCACAATATAACTTCATGGTTCATTTTCTCAAAATTCTAAAATCATCTAGAATTATTTTCAACAAGAGTTCACACACTCCATGAGCCATAGCCCTAAACTCAACTTCGGCATTGGATCTAGCAACCACATTATGTTTTTTACTTCTCCATGTCGCCAAATTTCTCCCTAGGAAGGTGCAATAACTAAATGTTGATCTTTTATCTATTTGGGATCCTTCATAGTCTACATTTGTGTAGGCTTCTAAGGTCAATTCCTTTCCCTTTTAAAAAAAAAAATTCCCTTCCCTGATGTTGCTTTGAGGTAATGGAGAATTCTATAAACTTTGCAAGTGTTCCTCCTTTGATCATGCATAAATTGACTTACCACACCTATTGTATAAGCTTTGTTTGGCCGTGTGTGAGAAAGATAGATTAGTCTTCCAACAAGTCTTTGATACCTCCTTTGTCTACTGCATCGCCTCCTTCTATCCTTCCTATTTTATGGTTTGGATCAATAGGAGTGCTTAAAGCTTTGCTACCAAGATTCCCTATCTCTTTAAGTAAATCAAGCATCTTCTTCCTTTGAAAGATGAAAATCCCTCTTTTTGAGTAAGCCACTTCAATGCCTAGGAAATATTTGAGTTTTCCTAGTTCCTTGATTTCAAACTCCTCTGCTATACATTTTCTTAGGGATTCTTTTTCAGCTTCATGATTTCCTGTCACATTGATCTCATCTACATAGACCAATAAAGCTGAGTTCACCTTTAATTGAGTGCTTGATAAATAGTGTATGATCTCCTTGACTCTTTTTATACCCCATTCTTAACATGGCAGTTGAAAACCTCCAAAACCATGCCTTGCTGATTGTTTTAGACCATATAAAGCCTTTTTTAAATGACATACCTTATTAGCCCCAAAGCTCCCATCAAACCCTAGTGAAGGCTCTATGAAGATCTCCTCCTCTAAGCCCCATGTAGGAATGCATTCTTAACATGTAACTGGTTTAAACAGCAACCAAACATAGCGGCAAGAGAAAATAAAACTCGTATAGTATTCATCTTTGCTGCAAGTGTAAAAGTTTTTTGATAGTCCATCCCTAAGTTTGAATATACCCTTTTGCAACCAATCTCGTCTTGTATCTCTCAAGTGATCCATTAGCCTTATATTTTAAAGTATAGACCCATTTACACCCCATTTCCCTTTAGGTAGTGACAATCTCCCATGTCTTATTCATATTTAGTGCACTCATTTCCTCTTTCATGGTTTAAACCTAATTTTCATCTTTTAAAGCCTCTTGCACCGTTTAAGGAATGGCAATGGAATTTATAGTAGTGAGGAAACTTTTGTGTTGTGGGGATATTCTATGGTAGGAAACAAATTGAGAAATTGGATGAGGAGTGCAGCTTCTAATTCCTTTTCTTAAGGCAATTAGTAAGTCCAGATCATGAGGTATAGGCTGTACAGGGTCTAGGGTCTAGTTCAGACTCAATACTAGAAGGTGGAGGAGAAATTTCCTTACCATGGTCTAGTTCGTATTCATGAATTTGCCTCAACTTCGGATTGGGTTTCTTCCTTCTTGAATATGTAAGTATTTATGCCGGTGGTTTAGAGCTCAGTTGTTGCTATTGTTCATCTTGTACTACCAATGAATGTACATGTGGAGGAAGGGAGGAAGAAACTTACATAGGAGAAGAAGGTAGAGGAAAAGAAAAGATCGAATTATCAAGACTCTCCCACAATAAACATACATTTGTGAGCTCTAGGGTCAAGTTTACTCCTATGATGTTGATGAATATAAAAAAAAGAAACACAACCAAACACTCTAGGGAGTAGAGTATTTGAATATTGAAAATCTGGATAGAAATTAGACAAGAGCTAGATAGAAGTCTAGTTACCAAGAAGGTGACAATTTATTAATTAGGTTGTTGTTAGGACAACTCCCCTTAAAACATTTTAGGAGCATTTGACTAAAAAATGAAGGCTCTAGTGACATTAAGTAAGTTTCTATTTTTCCTTTCAATCACCCCATTTTGTTGTGGTGTGTCACAATGTGACGACACGGTGTTGATAGGGTGTATCAATACAATAAGACTCATGAATGATGCCTTCCATTTTAAAGAAGGTGGAGAAAGTTATGTTGAAATAATCCATAGCATTATTTGATCTAACCCTCTTAATCAAAATTCCAAATTGTGTTAGTGATCATTTTGTGAAAAATGTGAAAGATATGACTAACTTTAGATTTTTCTTTTATGAGAAATAACTGAGTTGTTTTAGTGCAGTCATCAATAAATGAAACAAAGCACCTAACACCATTGCTATTAAGAATTTTAGTTGGCCCCAAATATCAATATGTATCAAAGAAAAACGTTTGAATGATTTTTTGTTACTCAAAGGAAATGACACTCAATGATGTTTTGGAATAACACAAGTATTACGATGAAAATCATCAATAGAAATATTTTTGAAAAGTGAAGGAAACATAATCTTAAGCAATTGAAATGGTGGATGTCCAAGACAAAAATGATGAAGCCAAATTTTAGATTCATTGGAGGAGATGAAATTTTTGGATGAAACATTTTTAGTTTCAGATTTATTGGACGAAATGAAAGTATTAGACGAACCAATTTTAGAGGAGCACCAGAGAGTCAACCAAGCCCCTTCGTCCATAGAATTCCTTATACCTTCAAGAAGGTAGAGGCCGTTCTTTTTTCTTAGCAAATCCAATAGTATTTCCTGAACCTTATTCCTGAAAAATATAATGGGTAGGAAAAATAGTACTTGACAATTTTAATTTCTTGGTAAGCTGATGAATAAAAAGGAGGTTATTGGATAGCTTCAGAACATGGAGAACATTTTGCAAGGAAAGAGAAGGTGTTAATTTCAAGGTTCCCTGACCTGCAATTGTAATAGGAGATTTGCCAGTCATAATTAGACTTGGCTTATAGGTTTCAAATCTGGTTGGACTATTTGTCATATGGTCAATGGCTCCTAAATCAATGATCCAAGTTTTAGGGTGGTTCAAAATAGAAATGTCTAACATTTTTCATAATAGGAGAAGAACAAAGTGATAGGCAATGGTAATGGCAATAAAGGCCGCAAATAGAATAAATGAACAAGAAGGCAATGAAGGCCAAAAAGTCAAAATTTCAAAATTTTCCCAAGGATGAGGGCTCTGATACCATGAGAAAAATAATAATTGTATTTCCTTAACTATAACTGTGGCATAATGGCCATATAAATACCTGAATACATAAGAAAGTCAGCACATCAAATCCCTAAGGATATGAGATTAATGAGGATTAAATCCCAAAGAATAAGGAAGGATCAATTCCCAAAAAAATCAGGAATTAACTAATGAATCAAAATCTGAGTCAAAATCAGGAAAAAATAAATAGCTAATAAGAAGCTAATTAGAATGGGAAGGATTTCTACATTAGCATTATTCTAGGAGAGATTTTAGGGATTCTAACACCATATATGAGAGATATTTATAGGTACAATATATGATTTCTTAACATCTAGTTACATGAATCTTAATTAGTAATGCATACATGAACCATAATATATTCTAAATACTTAGACTGACATTTAAAGTGCCCAAACACTCGTATTGACCTTGCAAACCTAGAAAATATCAATTTACTAATTTCATTAGTTCAATACAAAACATATTTGAAGCAAGCTCGCACCTTAAACTATATGATAAGCTTATTTTTGTTGGAACATTGATGTGGCATGTCCAATAATTTAATTTGACATGGACAAATGGTTGAGTTCTTTGGAAGATATTTATAATGCAATATTATAAATTATTTTTTATGTCTTCCTACAAATAATCCTCTCCATCTCCTTGGTACATTTGTGTGTTTTTGTTCATTTTCTAACGTAGAGAATAATAGCTAGAAGCATCTTATATCACCCCGCATGTGTCAGTCTGATGGTGTTATATCATCATTTTATCAGTATCACAGACAGTTGGATATGCATTCTGGACTGTGTTAGAATTTTCTTTTAAAATTTGAATTCTGTTGTTCTTTCTCAATTTCTTAGAGCTTCGCTAGGAAGCGTTAGAGGAATGAAGATTGTTGAGGAGAAATGAAATTAAGAATAAAATTTGATGTCATTTTTTTCTTATTGCACTTACTATGGAATCCTTTGGTACATTGGTATCTTGAAAACTTTGGTGTGAAGTACCCTGGTATTTCAAGTTTTCATTTTTGATATGAAAATTGAAAATTATTAGAAAATGACACAATATATATTTTATAAAAATTGGTAAGCTAAAACTTGAGTGTTATGTGATATTACCCAAAGTGACATATCATACCTTTAGGCATATTAGCTATCGGTGTATCAAATACAATAATTTTGAATGTCTCTTTATTCAAAATACCAGGATAAAGATGACATTGTTAGTCAACATTAGCTGGGTAGGTTGGTTATGTGTTGTATATAAGCCTGGCAATCCTTTTTTTACAAGCTGGTTTTGTGAAGAGGAGTTAAAGTCATGGGTGTATTGGCATGGTATCATATATTTGATTTAGACCTACGGTCAGGCATCCTTCGTGGGTTCACGCCTCTGGCGTGAGGGAGGGTACTAATCTCACATCATTTGATAGGTTAGTTAAGTGTTATATATAAGTCTTAGCAATTCTCCTCATTACAAGCCGGTTTTGTGAGGACTTAGGCTATTGACAAACATTGTGTTAAACAGTTTCTCTAATAAATCTCTCCAAAAATGAAAAACACACATTTGTAGCATCTGAATTATACAGTTATCTTTCTCAAAATGTTGTGTCAATAAAATGCAATGGGTGAGTTTATGGATTTTTTTTTTCTGTGTTCTGTTTATTTCATTTCCTCCCATTTATATGGCATCTAAACAAGAAGAAATGAAATTTTCCCCTCCCATTTTAATTCCCTTCTCTTTATTCCAAACATAAACCTAGAGAAACTTTGTGGACATTGATCATGGCCGTTGTCTCTTTTCTCATTTTGTTCAAGCAACTGCTAGTCATTCATGAGTTAATTTGCATAGATCATCTGACTG
Organism: Ceratonia siliqua; assembly: GCA_034509205.1. Lineage (NCBI taxonomy): Eukaryota > Viridiplantae > Streptophyta > Magnoliopsida > Fabales > Fabaceae > Ceratonia > Ceratonia siliqua. The sequence goes on from JASKGM010042304.1 coordinate 19,139, forward strand.
CAGCAATATTTGCTTCAATGCTACAGCATGCATAAGATAATTGAACGCTACCGCAGTCATACCAAGGATGCTCAAACATCCAGCAGATCAGCTGAACAAAATATGCAGGTTATTCCTCATTTCCTTTAATTTTTTCCATCATCATGCATTCTAAATTAATTGTTCAAGTCTAAACTAAATAACTGTTCATCCTTTTCATTGATGGATTATTTAGCTGAGTTTGGCACTGCTTTGCAAGGTCAACTGATAATATGCACATCAAATATCCAAGTTTTTTTTATATTACATTATAAAGATTTGGCGAACTTATAAGTAAATGATTTCCAAATTGTGGAGTTTGTTAAAAGTTGATCTAGAAAATCATGAAAATATCTAATTAGTAGTTTGATATTTTTTTAATGTTCAATTTCAATCTTAGTGTATGTATTTATAATTTAATAGTTTATATATCTAAAACTTAGTGTGGTACATATAAAGAGCTCGTGATTCATATAACTAGATGCTAAAATGTCACCTAATGTGCCTATATGTAAGTATATAACCCTTATAGTTGATGATTGGAAGCAAGTCAAAAGTAAAGAAAGTCAGCAAGAGAAAAAATAAGAAGTGAGTTGAAAAAATCTTCTCTATTAGAGAAAAATTCCTCTTTGTTCTTTTAATAAATTGGTATCAGTGTATGGACAAAGATGAAAATGATGAGGATGAGGATGGAGTTATATCGCAACTTGAGGAGCAGAATGATTGAATAATGTTTTGGCCAGATTTAGGTGGCATAAATACATATTCACACACTGAACTAATGAAAAAAATTGATGAGAGATATTACGTTATGTAAGGTGTTCATAATGGTGTTGCCCGCATACCTTGGGTGAAACCTGAGTCACTTGAAAGTAGTAGATGATATCCGATTAAGAATTGGAGATAATGAAGAAAAGTTCAAATTATGGTACAATTTTGAAATTATTACTTTTATATTTTTTAGAGGTTCAAGTTTAATGCTAATATATGTGCCTAGAATGTGATAATTCATGTATCTAAAACTTAGTGTAGTATACTGTACATATATGTTAAATATGTCAGACCACCAATCAGATTAGTTTATTCTAACAAAGGTAAGAATTTGAATTCAAAGGGTAAAAATCTGGGGAAGAAAATTAAGAAGGGGACTGCCACAATTAGTCCAGTATTTTAGGGAGAAGAAGGAGCCTAATAGCTAGCGAGTCAAATATGATCATCAACTGGGAAATAATTCTGTTTAATTGTAGGATACAGTTTTGGTAATAATTTTGACAATAATGTCTTTGTCTCAATATTAATTCTGATTAGCAGAATTAATGTCTGGAAATAATGTCTTTGATTTCAGCATTAAGTTGTCTTTTAATTTCTTTTAATTTTCCTTTCTGTTTTAATGTCCTTTTCAGTTGTACTGCTATAAGAGACTATTTATGGTCTGGAAATTATGAAATAAAGGAGGAAGAAAATTATAAACTCAACTAGGTGTTGAATTAGAGGCCCAAGGCACCTCAAATAGCCTTACAAAGGAGCTTTAGGATCCCATGAAGTATCCTAGACAAATGAGCACATAACAATATATCTAGTATTAATTATTTATTTATATAACTAAATGTTAAAGGTCACTTCGTGATTGGAAGCAAGTCAAAAGTTAAAGAAGTCAAACAAGAAAGAAATAAAAAATGAGCATGATAAAAATTCCAATTCCTTCTTCCAACGATATCTTCATTAATGAAAGTGATGAGTGTAAATTATCAAAGTAAAAGAAAAAAGAAATCTGAAAGATTAGAATGCTGAAGATTGGTCTACTTGGACGATGCAAGGTGATATCAGAAAAATCAATGGACTAACGTTGGTCACATTAGAAGCATGCTGTATATACTGACTTGTACTTCCAATGAATGGAGCAATACAAGAAAGATTTATTCTGCCAAATAGCCTTGTTGTCCAGCTACAAAACAGGGATTCTTTTTACACTTTCGAAATTAACCAGCACCAATTGTTATAATTAAGAGGAGGAAAATATCCAGGCATAAAAATTTTTTCTTATACAATCATACTTCATAATATGAATCTTGAAACATGATTTTCACATACTTGAGTTAGATGAATAACCGTCTAGAAATATAAATTGGTTTTTCCCCCTTTTCCCTTTCTTGCACAACAGTTTTTGATGGAGTTCTTAATTTCTGAGTGCATGGGCAAAGGGTGCACATATTTATGTGTGACTTTACTTTGATTTGATACGTTCATCAAGGATCAGGATCAATGGATGAGACTAATCCACTTGTAACCTCTCATCATAATATCATATATATATAACCAAATCTGATTAGGAATTTATCTTATCAATTACAGCCATAACTCTTTATTTTTAGGCCACTAGGATATTACCAAACAGTCATAAAGCCTATAACTATCTAAAAGAATAATCAGATAACTTTCAGATATAGATAACAGTAACTATCTAACACCAATTACTAACAGACTTTGTGTCAGATACAGAAGTGAGATTATATTCAGCACATTAGTTGGTGAAAAGGTTTTTGTACTTCTTTATATACATAGAGAATTTTCCTGAAAATGCATTATCTCAAATTCCTTGCTCTCATGCTTTAAATATTTCCACAGCATTTCATCTTCATCACTCTATCAATGTATGTACATCAGATGTAAATATAAGTACAGAAATTCTTAGATATCTCTGATGTACCAAAGATAGGTAGACCAAACTAATGAGAAATAGACATGTAGATATGGTAGGTACACTTTTGAATAGATCCCACTTCTAATGTATCTGCGTGTCTATTTTTTTCATTGATTTGATTTATCTATCTTTAGTACACTAGGTGTACTTAACAATTTCTGAGTTAGTTAATTGGTACATATTCTGTTTGTTTCTGTTTTCCTATTGTATTTGTCGCTCGTAGACACTCATCCAATATACAAGTCTGATGTTCGAATGAAATTGCATTATAAATGGCAGCATTTAAAGCAAG
>JASKGM010042315.1:0-22144 GCA_034509205.1 Ceratonia siliqua
TTCTTTACAAGATAGATGGATATTGGATCCAAAAGAATGGTGGTTGAATTATGGTGCTTCAACCCCTTTACTCCAACACCTTGCTTTGAAGTTACTTGGGAAGTCTTGTCCATCATCTTGTTGTGAAAGAAATTAGAGTACCTACTCTTTCATTCATTCACTAAGGAGGAATAAGTTGCATCCAAAAAGGGCTGAAGATTTGGTATATGTTCATACAAATCTTCGCCTTTTATTTAAGAAGACTGAAAAATATCATAGTGGAGTGACCAAGAATTGAGATATTATTGGAGATAAATGGGAGCCACTTGATGGACCAGTTGGACTTGGAGGTCTTGAAGTTGCAAATTTATCACTTGATGATCCAGAAATTGAGCAAGAACTCATACATGAAGGAGGAAGTAATGAAAATGAAAGTGATTAGTTTTATATTTAATGTATTTATAGATGTGTTTTATTTAAATTTATAATGCGCTTTGGTTTTATTTGGATAAACTATTTTAATTTCGAATTGGAATGCATTTTTGTTAATAATAATAATAATAATAATAATAATAATAATAATAATAATAATATTATTATTATTATATATATACCGTATCGCGTATCTTAATTTTTAAGAAATTAATCGTATCAACGTATCGTACTGTATTGTATCGGATATTCGTATCAGTATCGATGCAACATAGATCTTTATCGACATACATTTCTCAGTAGAATTACCAAGAAGAAAAAAGCAAAGCAACTATCTTTAAATAGAAAAAAGGTCATAGCTGTTTAAGTTTGTTGTTTTTTTTAGCAGCTTCTATGCTACTCCTGAGTAGCAATACTCAGGAGTAGCATTTTGTTTTTTTAAATTTAATATACAAGTTTTTCTATTTTTTTATAATTTTTATTTAAAGAAATATTTTAAAAGAATTTAATAAAAATTTGAAAAAAATCAAAAACAATGTTAAAAAATCAAAAAAAATATTTTTAGTGTTATGCTTTGAAATATTTTGTTTATTTTTGAATATTTATTATATGATATTCTTTTAAATTTTTTTACATTTTTTTATTTTTTTCAAATTTTTAATTAAATTCTTTTAAATTATTTCTTTAAATAAAAATTATAAAAAAAATAAAAAATAAAATATTAAAAATATTAAAAATTAAAACCTACTCTGGAGTATATAATACTCCAGAGTAGGATAGTAGCTGCCTTTTTTTAATAGCAAGTTTGACTAAGATCTGCCTACTGATATTATGTGCCTACTGATATTATGAAGTGGAAAGCGTGAATAGAACTCTGAGAACCGCATCTTTTGTAGGGAGTGCAGGTATGGCTCCTCTCCGACTCACTGTGATAGCACCACAAGCATTTGCAAATGCCAGACCCTCCCTCAACCTTCTTTCATCCTGAAAATACCACACAATGGAACTTTGAATTCCAAGACCTTAATTTCTTCAAAACTGACTCAAATAATATTTGTGATAAGAAAGGTTAGAGACAAAGGATACATAGCAGGAACATTTTGAGATGGAATTCTGCAACACATTAGCTTGGTGGAGGGTTTCAAGTTTTCTTGAGAAGTTTGGTACAGGTGTACTTTACATTTCCTGATATCTAAGATTTCATGTCTAATATGACAATTGAAAGTTGTTAAAGAAATTATACAATTGGTCGTATTTTATGAAAGTTATTAAACTTAAAGTTCATGGGTGTGAGATCCTTATGGTTTATTAAAATAGTGCCATCCTATGCCTCTTGATATATTATATGACAACAAGCATTATATACCAATATACCAAACACATACATATTAAGAGAACAGGCTCACTGAATCTAAGCAACAAAAAATTGTCAGGCGATGATTGATCACGTGGGCAGTATCTATCTCGGTCCTGATGAAGGATAGAATAAGAATATTAGGAATGTTATGGTTAATGATGAAATGCGTATTCATTTGTAAACCAAAGATTTAGGAATAGACATAGGACTTAGATTGAGGATTAAGTTTAAGGATGCCAATTGAGGCTCAATTTTAGGGATGCTCTTTATTTATTTCCTTTATTGTTTTTAAGCATGTGTTTTCCTTGTCTTAGGGTTTCCTATATAAAGCCCTTTGCTATGGACTTTCTATTCAGTTGATGAGTTGATAAAATTGTGTCACTTGTTTATCTCCTTCCATTCTTTCTAAGTTCTCCCTCTTTCTTGCTCTCTCTCCCTCTTTCTGTCCCTTCTCCCTAATTCCTCTTCTGATTCTCCCTTAATTATTCCTTGGTTCTACATCCCAACCTTATAAGATAAGTCAATATGAAATACTAATTGTGTTACCTTATAAATATCTTTGTGTGCAGCAATAATACTCAGCATTCCACTTACAAAAGAATTGCCTGCTCCCGTTGTATCAACTACTTCCACCTCAAAGCCAAAAACCCTACCCTTAAAGTCCTGTACAACAATAACCCATTGTTGATTAGCAATCAGATAAAACAAGAGAACCAGTTAGCACTCTTTCTGATCAGTCACTAGGGCAATGTCACAAATGTTCAACGTATTTTCCTTTACGCTAGAGAAATTCTTGGTAAATTTGGTCTATCAAAATTAAGTAGATTAAACCAATTATGAATAGATAAACATGGGCAAAAGTACACTTTTGGTCCCATATATTTGGGTTATGTTTCATTTTTGTCTCTTAACTAAATTTTGTTCCATTTAGTCCCTTAACTTACAAAGTTGTTCTTGTTATGTTCTTTTTGCTCATGTTGTTCCCTAAATAGGCGAAACTGTGTCACGTGGCTGTTTATTTGACATATGTCAATTGAATATTCAGTATATGTGGGACGCCATGTGTCAAATAAACGGCTATGCAAGACATTTCCATCCATAAGAGAACATCGTGAGTAAAAGGACGTAATGGGAACAAATTTGAATGTTAAGAGACTAAAATGAAATAAAATTTAATTAAGCGACCAAATGAGACATACTTCAAATATAAGGGACTAAATTTATACTTTTTCGCATAAGCATGTCAAGGGTACTTATTAGTGGGGCCATTAGAACCTACCTCTAACATGTTTACATGTCTATTCATGATTAGCTTTATTTACCTATTTTTAGTAGATTGGATGTACCTAAGAATTTTTCTTTATCCTATACATTTAAGTGCATAGCCCCATTAACATTCATGCAATTTAACACTAGTAGATAGAGCATCGAAACCATGCCAGATTTTACTTATGGATGCTAACCATGGATGCTAACCTGGGTGTAGTATCTACAGCCCCCTGCTCCTTCAGTAACAAGCAAAAGCTTGAGATTGGAGTGGAAAAGCTTCTTCATGATCACATTATCATCATAAGGATCATCACCTCCAGTCAAGAATTGAACTTCTTCCTTGCTTAACTGCACTTTCCAAAATGAGCCCACTGTATGCTGTAGCTGACTTAATAAATAGTCTATTGATACTTCAAAACAGAACCTAGATATAAAACGTGTACCTTAATAATGTCAGCATAGTTCCAAATACTCATGATGCCTTTCTTAGCAGTCTCTGCTGATGGCCATAGTGGCAATCTCAAATTTGGGTCATATGAAAGTATAGCGCCAGACTTCTTGGCAAAATCCATTGCTGCAAGGTGAGCTGACCTACAAGGCTCCTGGATTAAGCTCATTGAACCATAATGAAATATGCTGGACTGCATGGCATAAGGATACTTATGAGCGAGACGAGAGAGAGAAATTATTACATGTAAAATGCTGTCAAACAAATTAAATAAGTTTAGTTTTGAAGCAACTTAGTGAACAGAAAATAATAGCAGGATAGAAAGTATTATTCATTTCAATAATAAAAGGTTTATCTGAAATTTTAGAAATATAATCTGGTTTACACTCTACCATTTGATAGTAGAAAGCAATCCATATATCTTATAATGATATTTCCAATGTTTTAATTTTTCTTTTGAACCCAGCTGTTCTGGGCCACTAGAAATACTTTGGATTACTGTGAAAATTCCCTTTTCCATCCAGTTTACACAACTACCACTGACCTAGGTACCAATTACAGTCACAGCCACAAGACATAATGAAGGGAAAAGGTTATATGTTGAGAAATCACGTTGAGAAAAGAGGATTTACTATCCCAGTATAATATCCTCTTTCTTCTTCTGCTGCTGCTTTTTGTTTTGTTTGTGTGTTTTGGGGGGAAGGGGGCACAGCCCGGAAGCTTTTCTTCAGCTCCACATACTTTCTATACACCTTACTACTTACCTTCTTTATGAGGTTCACATCAACCTCTTCTGGACGGAGAAGCATATCAGCACTTGGGTTACGGTAAAACAAGAATTCAGGCTCCCCATCACTTCTGAAAGAAAAAAATGCCAATGATGTCCTTGCATGTTCATCAGTGCACACGCCAGAACTGTCAACACCATTTTGTTTCAGAATGTCAAGTAACATGTAGCCAAACTCATCCTCTCCCACCTTCGATGCAAATATTAAAGACACTGGTCAAACAGATGAACTTAGGTAGATAAATAAGTGTACATTCAACTGTAAAGATATTACATAGAGCTAAGAAAACAATGGGAGATTTGAGAGAAATAGGATTTCAAATGTTGCCACGCTAATATAGAATCTAAGGCAGACTATCAACATAAAATACCATTGGAAATCATAGAATAGATTACTGCGTCAAAGAAACAATAAGATTGCATAGTCTGTTTATGATCTTTAGAGCTCTCACTAAAGACATGTTGAGTTTATGAAATATACAGTTCAAAGCATTAGTGTATGCGATTGACATGACAAAGACAGACAAACACATGTCACATGAAAATAGGCTAGAATGTTATAATCTATTCCAAATTTCTTTGCTCTTGGACTTTAAGGGGAGCAGGGACTACGAAAAAACAAAATGTTCTACCAGAGGAGCTGTCAAGATAATATGTCCCATTTAACATACAATGTCAAATTGTTTTTATGTATATGAGATATTTGATGCAAAATTACCACAAATCGAATACTGCAGAAAGATGTTCTTGAAAATGATGAACTTTGATGAAAACAACTAGCCAAATATGGAGAACCCAGCACTAACAATTCTTCAAAATTTCACCTTTCCAATAAAAGCTGCCAAGCCTCCTAATCTAGATATCCCAACAGCAACACTAGCAGGAGCTCCAGCGGGGGCTTTCGTATAGCCAGCTGCATCTGCAATGCACACTCCAGCTGTTGTGGGAACCAAATCAATCAACATCTCGCCAAAGCAAACAACCAGAGGTACTCTCTGATTCTCTCTTTTGCCATTTAAAAGACGTTTAAATGAACCTACACATAATAATTACTTGTAGGTATCAACTCATTCCTAGAATATAAGAAAAATTATGCTAAACATAATATAAAATTATAAAATTAGTCGAAGACATGGAAATAATTAGCAGTTAATTTTGTCTAACTAATTTGGTATGTAAAGAATTTCATCAAGGCAGAATTTTTTTTGGTTTAACAAATTTGTCCATAAATTAATCTCTAGAAACAACATACAAACACAGGGGGAACTAATAAATGAAGAACTTTAACTCAACAAGAAAATACTGAAAACCCAACAATCAAAATAGGCATGTGATGAAACTAAAGGAAAATGACAACGAGGTATCTTAAATGTAAACTTGAAGCCAAGATAACTTGCCCTATAAATACATAGGGAAACAGATGAATGAAGAACAATACCAAATTGAGAACAGAAGATGTTGAACTGAACAATAGTAACCATAGGTTAAAAGGAACGATGGAAGAACAAACCAGCAATTTTCATAGACTAAAACCCAATTAACCCATTAAACCGAAAATGCTCATGGTTAAGATACCAATCAGAGCATAATGGGTATGAATTAAATTAGAGAAAGTGCTAGAAGCCATACCAAAAGATTCACTTTTAACCAGCTTGAAGCTGCCCTTGCGGGACCTGTCATGGGTCAGAGGGAAGCAACAGCTTTTCATTTTGGGTTTCCTGTAACCTTGAAGGATCTATCACCATGCGGGCTGCAGAGAGGGTGAAAATGTCGATTGTCAGTGGCAAATGAAGAAACAGAGAAAGGGCTACACATATATAGCATTCGCTTTCGCCTTCCCCTCATTGTCGCTATTTTTACCATCCTGCGTTGCGCCGGAATCCTATTTTTTCGGAAATCTTAAAATCTTCGTCTTAAAATTTTTCTGGGTATTCATTTTCTCGGCAAATTCGATTGCTTTTTCTATTTATATGACTTTTGGTTGAAGCCGTACACCTCCTACGATTTCAATTTCTCCAACGGTTCAGTGCTCCTTGGCATCGCCATGCCACATCAGCTGAAAATTGGCAAACAGTCGGTCCACATGCTGACGTGGAAACTTCGGATATCTGATTTGTCTTTAGAAAGTAAGATATTTATTTATTTTAAAATAAATGATATAGTAAATTACCGTAACTTTTTCTTAAATTTAATAATTTAATATTTAATATTTTTAAAATTTTTAAAATTTTTGAAATAATATTTACTTCTCTTATAAAAATATAAATAAAATTTTTTGTCTTTATTTTTTATCTACATATCATACTAATAGAATAAATTAGTATTGTCACATTTTTATAATAAAAGTTAGTATTATTTTAAAAATAAAAAAAATTATATTATTAAATTTAATAAAAAATTATGATAATTTACCCAATTTTTACGTCTATCTCTTTACAATTTATAAATTATAAAACTATAATAAATATGTAAGTCTTTTTCTATAATAATATGTTGCATACTTGCATGTGAAAAAATATGTTGATAGTGTAAAAATAATATATCTCTTATTTTAAAAAGACGTGCTAATTCATTTAGTAAAGTCTTTATAATAGATGAGGATCTTTCTAATTATAAGACTGAATTTCAGAAAATAAACTACTCAAATTTTTTATTATTAAATTATACTTAATGGCTAAAATCTCACCTATACTTGAGTAAAAAAAAAAGAGGATTGAGGAAATGAGATAGTTATCTTGATCACTTGTATAAGTTATGTTCATGAAACAAAAAATATATTCATAATTATTATAATAAAAATCCATAATTAGTCCTAAGAAATTAAGCTTAGGTTGAGGTGTTAATTAGAATTTTTTTTCTTTCTTTCTGGAAAAAAAAAAGAGAGAAAGAAAACCAAAAAATAGAAAAACTCTCTCAAGCAAGAACTCAAGAGTTTGATGATGAGTTGGTTCCATATCTCCAAGGAAAGCTTGTTCCAAAGGAGGAACCTCTGCCTCTCTTCTTTTTTTCTCATGTTAATGTGGGTTACTTCGATTCAATCTTTCAAGGGTTTGATTGGATTTCCAGGGATAAATTGACGAAGGATGACATTGAAGTGTATGGATTTGTTTTGAAGAACCTGGGAGACTCTTTCCCAATGCCAGCAAGTGGTGCATGCGATGCTGTCTCTTCAAATGGGTCAGATTTCTTCTCCTCTTTTTTGTGCTATAGTTCTTGGTTTTATTTGATTATATTAATTTAGAAACGTGCCTTTAATTTTACCTTCGTTATTGTTCCTTCTAGTTCAATCTTTTAACTCTAGTTTACTTAATTAGAGCAATTTAGTCTTTCTAGTGATCTTTTTATTCCAATTATTGGAACAAATAAAGTAACGGACCATTTTATATGAGTTTATGTATTTTCAAACTTTTTGTTCACATTATCTTATTCGACTCTATAGGATAATTTCCCTAAAATCACTTTTACTTGGCTTCATCATATTGTGGCCATCAACATAGTTAGCTCAAATTTAAGCAGAATAGACAAGCTGACAGAAGACGCAATTTTCTTTTGGACACTTGTGTGTTGTGTCATAGTTTGAATCATTTCAAGTTGAATCATTTCAAGTCAGTCAACTTCAATGGCTAGTCATGTATGATTTCTGAAAATGCAATTTCTAAAGTTGAAGGCATGTTCCATAGAAAAATTTAGGTAATAAGATTTAGGCAAGAAATAAAGGGTGATTGAAACAATTGGTATTCAAGTAATAACAACTAGGTGTTAGGATGTGGCAGTCTCACTATTAGCAGCAGCAAGCTTTGGAGGTTTGGTTATTTATTTTGCATTAATTGATATGCTTAAAAATGTTTATATTTATGTTTTTTTTTATACGGCTTGTACTTATAGTCATGTTTGTCAAACTCGCAAGATAACTCGTAAATTCGTTCAAATTCTCATGTTCATTAGGAAAAAATAGGTTAACTCGAATACAAATTTGGAAAATGATGAACTCGGTCTTAACTCGATAAACTTGAGATGAACTTGTTAAACTCGCAAGCCGACTCACGAGTGGACTGAGTTTACAGCCTGCCCTAATAAGTGTCAAACGACACTATTTTAACTCAATGTTAAAATTTAGGGGGGGAATAAGCTATGTCCCCCCCCCCCCAATTTTTTTTTTATTTTTTTTAAAATTTTTTTATTTTTTAAAATTAATTAAGTATTTTTTATCTCATATATTTTTTTCAAAATTTTTTAAAATATTTTTTCAATTTTTTCTTGAATTTTTTTACATTCATTTTACTATTCATTTATTTTTTTTTACTATTCATTTGTAACTTAAAAAATTCTACAAAAAATACAAAAACATATTAAAAAATTTTGAAAAAAAATTCATGCTATAAAAATTAATTAATTGATTTTAAAAAAAAATTAAAAACTCCCCTACCGCCACGCACAGTGGGCGATAGGGGAGTAACTCCCTAAAATTTATTGTTTAAACATTGTTTTAACCCGGTGTTGAAATTCATTCTCATTTCTCAAATTTGGATATTTTGGTTATGTATAAATTTTATTAAATTAAGAGTTTCAGACTTTGTTAATTCTTACTTGACAGACACTTGGATATTGATTTATGATATTTAGGAAAGATATATGTGTTTTGTTTTTACTTTTCCCACTTTATGATGCATTTTAAGTATTATTTGTGATGACTATATATTTTTTAATATTTGTTTATTGATGTACGTAAACTTTTACGAGTTTATAATCTGAGTTTACTCCCTCTCATAAGTTTACTTAGGGCCTGTTTGTTTGAACTAAGCAAAAAATATTTTTTATGCTTTTTCTTTTGAAAGAATGTCTTTTATAGAAGTAAAAACTGTTTTGTATTTAGATGCAGTAATTAAGAATGGATTTTGAATCAAAAAATAAAATAACATTATCTCTCATATATCAACTTCTCATTCTAAAGGAAGTCATAAATTTTAGCTTCAGACAAAGAAAAACTCTTTATTTTTTATTTATTCTTTTGGGAGAAGTCGAAACAAACACTCAATTTTTTTACGAATGACTTATTTTTCTTTTAAAAAAAAATTATCTATTCTCAAAATAAGTTCATATAAACTCACGAGTTTGATAACCATGCTTATGGTACATGAATGTTGGTAAATAAGGTTAAGTTTTTTGTAGTTGGATGTTCAAAGGCCATGTGCTTTTTTACATTCCTTTCTTTTTAAACTTTCAACTGGGTTCAGTGGCAAAAGGTCATGGGTTTTCTGTAGATAGTTTTTCCAATTGTTGATCTATACCATGTTTTTGGAGATATGCTAGATGAGAGTGGATATCTTTGAAGGAGAAATAAATAGGAGTGGAAGCATTTGCATTTTCTTTTTCACGGACTATTATGTCAGCATCATCATTTTGGTCCTTTGGTTTCAACTTCCAATTGCTGCTTCTTTCTAGACTTTGTAATATAGATATAATTTTAATATCACTAATTAGAGGTAGATTAACTTTTGTTGAAAATATTTTGCTACCTTTTCCATTTCATTCTGTGCTTTGTGTATTTCTATGTAATGCGCTAGTTTTGTGAATATATTATCTTCGTTTGGCTGTGCACTTGTGTTTTGATCCTAATGAATCACTTACTTGAAGCTTTTGTGCTTGTTAATTAGATTGATTATTTGATTTAAAATGTCTTTTTTCTATTACCTTGAGAAATATCGTACATAGGTTTGTCAATACACCTATGGTCTCCTCATAAAACTAGCTTGCAAAAGCTTATATACAAACATTAAGCTTATATACAAACATTTAATTAATCTACCTAGACAATGTGAGACTAACGCACTCCTTACATCAGAAGGGTTCACCCACCGAAAGATGCTTGACCGTAAGTTTGAACTAAAGATCAGATATCATATCAATACACTTATAACTTAACTCCTCACAAAATTGGCTTGCAAGGAGAATGATTGTCAAAGCTTATATATAATACTTAACAAACCTATCCAGACGATGTAGAACTAACAAGGTTGACATATTTTTATTAGTTACTTAATGAATTAAGAGCAAAGGCCACCTCTAGATTGCTCTAAACTACTAATTGTATTGAGATTCTCTAGCCTCCTTCCCTTTGGCTAAACTTTTCTGTGGATAATTGGAGGAGCATTCTCTTCGGAGAATACTAACTTTTTTATTTCTTTTTTTGATGTTTTTATTTATTTTTTAATTTTTTAAAATTAATTAATTATTTTTTTATATAATATACTTTTTTAGGAATTTTAAAAAATATTTTTGAATATTTTTAACATTTACTTATACTATTTATTCATAAGTAAAAAATATTAAAAAATATATGACACAAAAAATAATTAATTAATATCAAAAAATAAAAAAATAAAGATAAAAAATAAAAAGTGAGAGATAAATAGTATTTTCTACTATTGCTATACAATGGACGGTAGATTAATCCTCTGCTTCTTTGGGATTTTGGCCAATGATCCTCATAATTATTGCATTGTTTTCTTCTCTCTACTTTGTTAATTCTCTTCCTACCAATTGATGTGTACAAAATCTTCTTTTTAAGTAATGTCTGATCCTAGTAAACTAACAAGAGTCTCATTTCACTAAGTACAATTGTTCATGTAATTCAAATAAAGATGCTGAAGTTCATGATATTTTCTGCTTCGTTTTTTGGACAATATGCTTATATATATAGATTTTTTTTAATTGCACGTAATTTAATGTATTTTTTTATTTTTTTTATATAAATCTTGATTGTTTATCACACATTGGACGATAAAAATTTACTGAAATTGATGTAGTGGCTTGCAAGTACACCAAATCTATCATATATATATATAATACACAACATATTTATTTTAATTTTTCTGATAAATGAGTTAAATATTCTATTTAACGATATTTTCCTATTTGAATTATCTGATATAATTATGTTGCGGTATTTTTGGCCTGTGTTTTATTGCATTTATCGGCAAGTATTGATTTGTATTATAGATTTAGATTCGGTCATGTTGGAGGTACAATATGACTCTTCATGTTAGTATCGTGATTATCCATTCACTTTTAAACGGTCACGATAGTCAAAGTAAATAAAACACGTGTATTTTGTCAAATAAATCGTGACCGTTCAAAAGTAAATTGACGGCTACGATTTAAGAAACATAAATTATGTTACATTTTGGAAACATGACTGAATTCATTTCTGTCTACCTAGTTATATATATAATTGTTTAAGTAGTACTATCTGATGTGCACATAATATAATTGAGATTTAGTTTACTATAGGTTTAAATCCATTTCTTTGTTGGCTAATGGAGATTTCAGTATTAGCGGAGAGATCCCAAAACTGGTGACCTTAGAGACTTATTTTTGAAGTTGCTGTTTGCTCCAGTAAATACCCCATTTTATAGTGCACCGCAAGGTAGTTCCTTCATTCTTCCCATCCTCTAGGCATTAATATTGACTTCTTTCTTATATTTTCAGGTTGTTTCTACACTGCATGATAATTGTAGAGTTATCTAACACCAAGCTCAAGCTGTGATTTCCAACATGGAGTATTTAGGAAATGTGAATATTTTGTTACTATTTCATGATGTGTCAGACCAGTCATACTAAATACAAATATAGTAACTATAAACACCATTTATTATTATTATTATTATTATTATTATTTATATTTTTAAAATGCACAAAAAATTTATTTTTTTATTTAAAATTTAATAAATACAAAAAAATGTAAAATATAAAACCAAAAAAATATAAATAAAATAGAATTATTTTATTTTTATTCAAAATTTAATAAATACAAAAAATTAATTAGAAATAAAAAATACGAATCACAAAAGCCAATTCCCATCCCTCTTTATTATTTTCGGCTAACTCACTTCAAGCCTATCCGCCCATATTCATCAATTAGCCCAACCCACCTTCCTTCAGCCCATTTCATTAGCTCAAATGACTTAAATTGGTCCAGCCCGTTTCCATAAAACCTACCCGACCCACTCACTAGCCTAATACCCATCCTTCTCATTTTTCTCCATTAACTCCCTTCTTCATGGAAGGCCCTAGAGCAAGTCTCCTCGGCGCCCTCTTTCACGCCACATCCGCTGCCCAATCCACCCTAATCACCAGCAAATCTGATTCCATCACCACCTCAAGAGGAAACCCTAGGTTTATTTCCTTTTTTCGCTTCATTTAACACCAGGATTGAAGGGATTCGACTAAGAAAACACGATTGAGATGATGCTATTGGGGGATTCAATTGAAAGGATATGATACTCCTTTTCGACTATAAGAAGAGACTGAAAAAGGAGACCGAGAACGAGAGACATCACCAGAGCTTCTGGGAGATCAAGAGGCATCATTGGAGTTTTTGGAAGAGGATTCCAGTATTCTAAGGATTTTTGAGGTATAGAAACGCCGAAGGCAAGAAAGCCGTAGCGAGGTAATGATTTCCCTTGGTTCAAATTTGGATTCACCGCAGTATAAGGATGATTATGAGTCTGGGTTTTCGAGGGGTTGTTCTCGGTAGGTTACCAGTAAGATTTTCTTGGGAGTCTGTGCTTGAAGCAAATTTTTGGTATTGCTTTATTCAGAGGAATTGATTTTGACGATTTATTCATGGATTACTGTATTTACTTTGCCTGATAGTTGATCTGCTGTTAAGAAATTTGTTGTTTTGATTATTATTCTGGCATCCACTTTTTGACTCAGTTTTGATGACATTCGGTTGGGTATTGGTACTGTAAGAAGATAATTTTTGGCTCATTACTATGCTTATCGTCATTGACTCTAATTGTTGTTTGAGTTACATTTTAATTGCATTTTCAATTTGAATGAAAATAATGTTAGCATGTTGCTTGATTCTGCAAGTTGGTTTAGTTACAAGAAATGTTTGGAATTCAATTGAGAAAATTCTGTTTTGATGAGTTCAGGTTAAAGAGATCTGAGTTTGATCCATTGTTTGCATCCTATGTATTAGTTCCTAAGCAATTTGATTTTTATTCTGAATAAAGACTGTGACTTGTCATGAGTTGAGTATAGGTTCTAATAAATCTCAGATTCCCTGTGGCTGTCTCACCTGTTTTCTGATATTGTGCATCTTTGGCATATGATTAATTGGTCTTTATAATAAATATCAAGTTGATTAAACGAAATCATTTTTACATATTATGTTATCATATTTTTAAATGGTTCTTAGTTATTGGCATTACCTTGAATAAGTATGTCTTATCTCCTGATCTGGATTGAGGATGTTTGACTGCTAAAGGAGTTGTGAAAAGCTACGGGCATTAGAGGAATCTGCAATCGAGTTTTAGTCCTTAATTTTTGAATAATGATCTAATCTGTGGATTGCATGATGCTGTTTATTTCTATTCTTCTTTTGCCTGTCTTTACTTAGTCTGAACCTATACACTGTCTGCATGTTTATTCTTATTTCATACCTTTTAATAAACACTTTAGACTTTTAAAAATTCATTATTAATTAGATAAGTTAGAAAATGTTTTAGGACTCCAATGATCCATTTTTAAATTAATTGAGGTTCCAAAGGCCTACTTTAAAACTCTAGGTCAACTTGGATGCATAGGCCCCGATGGTCTTAAACAAAGAATTCGAATAATTCCAAGGATTATTGTGTCTTTTCTCTTTAAAAGTGATTTCAAAGATCATTTCAAACAGCATAAACTGTGAGGGCAGGTTAATTCCACCGTTCTACTTTCTCAGGTTTTGTGTGGAGAATAATTCTCCCACACTGACCTATTATTTTGGGATAGAGTTTTATATTCTTACACTATCTTATCTTATGCTACAAGTAAAATTTTATATTCTCAGGTTGACCTTGCTCTCTTGGACTATGAGTGAAGGTTTATTCTTTTACATTGTTTTAAATTTACTCTAAGAGAGAATCACATCTCACTTAATCAAATTCCTCAGTTATTTTTGAATTACATGAACTTTGATTTCTTTAGGGTACGTAAGTATTTACTTAGTAAGATAGGTATAGTTATTTCATCTATTATCTTTTTCATTATATTAATAAAAATGGGATAATTAAATTATATTTAAGCATAAGTGATTTGGGGTAATTATATTCGAGATGGACATTGTGAGGTGCTTAACACTTTCTCTACATGTAATCAAACTTTCGAATCATTCTTTTAGTTTTAAGGGCCAGTATATATATATATATCTTTGGAATTTCAATTATTTTATTAAATTAATTGGTGGCGATTTTTTTTTATATGTTTCCTTATGCCTCTTTCGGCCATTACGTTGTAACAGTAGCATTGATAATGAGATTCTATGACTTGCAATATTTTGAAAGATATAGGAACTTGTATCATCAATTTAAATGCATTACAATTTCATTGTCATTCATCAAATTGTAATCATTCATTTGTAGACCCTTAACAACTTCAATTAAGTCTTTAATCCTTTATTGTAATGTTAATTAATTTTTTAGAATTTATAGTGTTACTTTTATAAATTTTTTTTATAAAATTCTAGTGACATTTAGCTTGGGTTATAACCGCTGCTGTAATTTTTTTTTTTAAATTTCAACCTTTGCAACAGATTCAAACAGTCGCCAAATACCACAAATATGCCAAAACATTGTTGAGTTTAGTGGCAGTTTTCAAAATCGCCACGAAATGTATCATTTGTTGACGGTTATAAAACCTATGGTACTTGCCCAAAAATCATCGTCACTCGCACGATAAGTTAAAGTCGCCATAAAATCATTTTTCATTGCATGGGATGCTAAACGTCAATTTTGATCCTCGCTAAATACAACTTTTTTTGTAGTGCTTCTTCTACCCTTATCAAATACAATTCAACTAAATTTTGATTTCCTCCAATATTTCTAAGTAAACATATTAGAAGCTTTATTAAGAAACATAATAATAATTTGAAATAGACTTTAATTTAGAGTTGAGTGTATAGCTCAGGTTTAAATAAATTCAATTTGCGTCCTTGGTCACGCAGTCACACTAATCTTAAAATCTTGAAAGTCATACAAAAGATATTGGATTGAGGTAGAACGCAGTTTATAATGCATATAATTCTTCTTCTTTTTTTCTTTTTGAATAATTGTCTTTTTTATATAATAATTCTTGAAAACTGTGTAGAATGAATTTAAGACTATTTTTTGTTGATGTATGAGAATAAAAAAATTTGTTTGGATATGTATTTTTATCAGTTGTTTATTAAAAACTGTTTCTTAAAATAATGATAAAAAATAAAAAATAGAGAATAATTTTAACATGTTTTAACTTATTTTTATTTCTTACTTTTTAAAAAATACTCAAAACGATAAAAATTATTTTCATCCAAATAAATTTTTTATTTTTTTGTTCTATAAAAACTCTTTTTTATATATATTCTCAAAAATTATTTTAAAAAATAATAAAATAAAAATCATTTCAAACAGATCCTTAATTTCATTCCTATCATAGAGAATGCGTTTTTAAATTAGAACTTTTGTTGTAGTATTATGTTTTTTATTTGTTTTTTTCATGGTCAAACTTCATGTTTTTAGTAGGGTTTTATCATAGACTGACTTACTAATTTTTCCAGATGATCCTTAAAAAAATTTTAAATTCTCAATTTAATTTCTAAGAAAAATTTTTACCGCCTAATCCTCTAATGTATACTCCAGTAAAAAATAGTTTTGTCGCTAAATCACATCAACAGTCATGTATGTATCGGCTTAAGCTACATCAACATATGTGTGAACAAACAAGCCTATTTTAGTAACAGAATACACATTGGCCATTGGCCATTGGAGGATTAACTAAAAAATTTCAAAAATAAAATTTATAATTTAAAAAATCTTTCCATAGCTAAATTATTAATTGGAGTTTCTAACCCATTCATGAGTAAACTTTTGATTTTTTTTTATAATTTTATCTTAAGAAATACTTTAAAAGAATATAAAAATATAAAAAAAATTCTATAACATAAGTATTTAAAAATAAATAAAAAAACAAAAAAAAAGTAAAAAAATTCTTATTATTTTTACTTTTTAAATTATCTTAAGATCATGTAATGCCCAAAACTTTGAATTGAAACCACAACACACACACACACACACACACACACACACACACACACACACACATATATATATATATATATATATATAAAGGTGCCCGAATATAAATAACTTAAATTTGAAGGACTAAATGACAATATTAATGAATTAGAAATTTATGAAATTTGTCATTTGGCCATTCCCCTTCCCCTCCCTCTTCCAAATACCCCTCTTCCAAATACCCAGCCAACGCTCACCCTCCCCCAAAATTTTTGTTGCTGTTCGGCGCACTACAGGAGGATCTCTCTATCCCTTTTTTGCATCTCTCTTCCCCACCATGACTCTCTCTCTCTCATCGTTAACCCTCCACCACTATGGTGTACTCCTGCTGGCCAGTCATGTCGCAAACCAGCCACCATGGAGCTCCGTTTTTCTACTGTAACCAAAAGAAAACGCTGCTGCAAAAATTTCTGCAACAGCCACGGTTTGAGAGCCTTTCCCTTTTTCTCTGTAAGTTGATTCTTCATCTATATGCGAGGTAAGGATTCAAGTATTTTGCTGAAATTCTTTAAGGCTTTTGTGTTCATTCTGGGGGCAAAATAAATTCTAATTTTTACAACAAAAACAAATTTTGGTTTTGGCAAGAAGTAAGTTTGGAACAAACAAGGAAAGTTTGCAAATTTTCTGGGAATGTAATTTCTAAATTTCCTATGAGCTTTACTATTCTTTTGGTGGTTGTAAATTGGGGATTTGACACCATCCTTCTAGTAATCCTTCCTCTGAAATTTCTAGTGATTTTGACAATATAACAGATTTGGAAATGGTGATTATGTTGGGTTAGTGTGATTCCTCCTAATGTAAACCTTACTCAATTTTAAATCCATGCAAAAGGAATGTGATGTCCTTATCTCAATTTGTTGTGATTTTTGGTATTTGGTGATAGCCAAAACAAAATCAATTTAAATGATTCTTTAATTCCCAAAGCTTCGTACTGAACAATGTTGTCTTCACTAGAAAATTTAAATTTATTAAGTAGATTGCTCAACCTATCTCTCTAGTTTCAACCATCTCAGTTTGGAACCAACTTAGTGACTTTGTTTGCAGAACAAAGTCTTTCTCTAATTAACACTAGTCTTATCAAGAGATAGTAGTGATTTAGTATACTAATGTATTATTCGCATATTCATGCACTTAGGAATATCTGAAATAAGCCATTCGGAAATATAGCAGTCATAAAGTAGAAAGATTATGGAAGTGAGATACTAAGCCTACAAATTTAACAGTGAGTGGATTCTTACTAACCTCTAGATGCCTGAATTGTTAAATTTTTCTTGTGGTTCAATGATATTATTTAAACATGAATTGGAAGTGGTTTGAGTAAAGTAATATATACATGTCTATATATTTGTGAAATTATTAGTCTATTCTTAAGTATGAACTATTTTCTTATAGTAATAATGGGAAAGCACGAATTAGATAAGATCTATGAAAGTGATTTAGAACCGTATTCTGGGATCTGTAGTAGAGTAGTGATTGAACCACTAGGTGCGCCTAGGTCACAACTTTTATCAGTTGAGAGCAGTTTCTGATAAATGATACTTTTGTCAGTGAGTGCAGTTCCTGACAGAAGATTGAGTTTGATTACGAATGATTTCTTTCGAATGAGAATGCTCTGGGAGGAAACAGGAAATTGAGTATTTCCCTTCAGTGAGTGCAGTTCCCAAAGGTGAGGATCGGGTTGCCCTCCAGTTGAGTTTTATCTTCTGGAGTGGGAATACTGCTTTCTCAGTTTGGGTTCTCCCCTTGAATTGTTATAGATCCTAGGAATTTATATTTTTTTATTGAAGTATTTCTGGACATAACCACTCTTTGAACTTCATATTGTTAAACATTGTTGTAATATAATTGTGAAATATAAATTATTTTATTTCCCAGATGTAAGGTGCATTAGGTGTATATTATATTGAAATGTTCTATTTAAGTACTGAAACGAGTTTCTCACATGATTTTAGTGGCAATGCACTTTACATATGTGAGTTCATGTATCCATCGGTAAGTCTGTTTTTCATTCACTGAGTCGGTGGACTCACCCTACAAATTTTAACATTTTTTAGATCAAGTTACTGGTGATTATGCTTCAGCTCCGTCTGCTCCCTTTGAACCCGCTGACTGAATGGGTAGGCAATACTTTGAGTAATAGTGGAGTACATTGGTGAATTGTGAGTATCGTTGGATAGGTTGATTTCTTTTTGCATTTTTGAATAAGGGTCGTGATCTGTAATAATGTTAATTGCATAAAATATATGTAATTAATAGATACAGTTCATGTTAAACCTCTTTATTGTTTTCTGTTTAAGCCATTGAGGTTTCTGATTTATGATGTGCCTGTCTACCTTATTTTGAACATATTTGTACCTTATGATAGTCTATATTTTAAGAGAAACTATGTTAAAATTTTTATTAAATTTTTGACTCAGAATTTTTATGTTAACACATGATTTGCTTTTATAATTAAATTCGCAATCAAGTTTTAATTATATTAGTTGCATGAGTATTTTAGACTGGTAAGTTATTAATGATAATTTTTCTACCCAAGTCATGTGTCTTAAAGTGGGGCGTGACAAATAAAAATTATAAAAAAACAAAAACCTACTCAATACTCATGAGTAGGATAATAACCTCGTTCAGTCTTTATCTAGGTGGCACCTATCTTACTCTGGGAGTAAAGATACTCCCATAGTAGGTTTACATTTTATTTATTTATTTTGTTTATATTTTTTGTTTTAAGATAATTTTAAAGAATATAAAAAATTTAAAAAAAATAAAAAAACAAAAAGAATTAAAAGAATTTTTTAGTCTTTTACTTTATTTATTATTTATTTTTAAATACTTATATTATAAAATCTCTTTTTATTTTTTTGATATTTTTAAATTCTTTTAAATTATTTCTTAAAATAAATTATATATATATATATATAAAATAAAAATTTTGAAAAAATGCAAACCCACGGAGGATTCCTACTCAAAGTAGGATAACTCCCACTATCTAAGGTCATTTGTGGGACTTTATACCTTTTGGGCCTCTTTGTAGGACTTGGAAAACAAAATCAC
This sequence comes from Ceratonia siliqua, assembly GCA_034509205.1. Lineage (NCBI taxonomy): Eukaryota > Viridiplantae > Streptophyta > Magnoliopsida > Fabales > Fabaceae > Ceratonia > Ceratonia siliqua. Next base: position 19,422 of record JASKGM010042315.1, read on the forward strand.
GCCTAAGCCTTGCATTTTGGGGCTTTTGGGCCCACAATGCCGTTCATCCAAATTATATGATAAATGAATCATGTTTTAGCCATGCTCCTTCAGTTTTGTCCAATTTCTTCCTTTTATTTATTTTTAATTAATTAGTTGTTTAAAATGATTTTTGCTATAACATTTAATATTTTCTTATTATATTATTAGTTATTCTTTGAACAAAAGTGAAACTATTAAAATGCTGCACCAAACACACTTTTAGTCAAGATTTTAGGAATGGAAAAAGGATTTTGCATTATGATGAACTATTTTCTTAATTATGGAATTATGGAGAAAATAAACAAGGAAAAAGTGTTTTTCAGTGGGAACAGATTCTGTGATGTATATGATCGATTATGTGGGATATCTTGACTGTCTATTCACTTTGAACGGTTAAGACAGTTAAGATGTGCCATTTATTCTTTAATCTTCCATCTATCTTAGATGTCCAAAGTGAACATATAACTAGGATTTCAACATCATGACTAGTCATGTTGGCTGTTTTTCGGACTTTCTTTATTCTTTTATTATTATGGAATTAGATGTTCTTCTTTCTTTTTAATTGTAGACTTTTTGGGAACTAAAAAAAAGGAATATGCTATCTTTGTTTTTTAAACTCTATTTTCCTCGTTATGGGATTTTGGGCAAAGACAATAAAAGAGAGAAACAATGGACGGATTACTTTCACTCAGTTGGTAGAAAAATTAAATATAAAATAAAAATTGAAAGTTATTTTTATCCCTTAGTTAATAATAGGTATACAAGTAGATACAATTATAATATTTCATGATACTACTTAATATATATATACACACACGCGTGCATACAGAAATAGTATGTCTAATTTTAATTTGATCTTCAAATTTATGATAAAAAAAAGAGTAAATTATTCTCCCATCTTTTAAGAGATACTTTAATTATATAGTCATCTCTTTTATTATGAAGATATACTCAGAATTCCCTTAAAAGTTAAAAAAATATTACAATTTGACATAATTTTAAATTTAAATTTAGTTAAATAAGTTATGTCAAAAATACCCCTTCAAAACCTTTGAATTTCCCTATTATTGATTATAAAAAGCTTTTAAAAATTATTCAATGTGTTCGAATCTTTAAATTAGCCTCTTATTGATTAGAAAAAAACTTTTGAAAATTATTCAATGTGTTTTTATTTCTTCTTTTACATCAATATTAATAAGATTGAATGAATAAATGAATGATTTGAGTTTCACAATAATTTTTCTTTATTTGTTTACAAAGGGTATTTTAGACATATAAATTACTTAACTAAAGTTAAATTCAAAATTAGATTAATTAAGTTGTAATATTTTTTTAATTTTCAACAAAATCTATATATATTTTCATAATAGAAGAGATGATCATATAATCAAGGCATCCCTAATAAAGGAAGAAGTGATTTACACAAAAAGAAATGATGATATAGAATGTAAACATTTCACATTTTTATTAGTTTAATCCTTCCTCTTTATTCCCCAACTCCTCACCCTCACTATTATTCCTTTTTTTTATTGCATTTGAATATTATTTGGACTCATTTATATACACCTCAATTAATTTACCTCCTGATCCTCTTAAAGACAGATTATCCACGCTAGAATTAAAAAAAATCAAATAACAAAATTTTGCAACTTAGTCTCAGGAAATCAACAGAATTAAGATTTAAAAATATATAATAACACCTAACCACACATTACATACTATATTTAGCCTTCATGGCCCTATACTTGTGGGTTCAAACAAATGCAATTACAATGCCTTAAATATGGTAAAACAGTGTGTGAAAATTATAGGCAAGCTTCCCCATGCAGGTCATAGATACATATTATGTTGATGATAACAGCAACTTAAAACCCAAATATAGAAGTTAAGTGATATAGTTTCTACATATAAATAGTGATCAAGATCAAAGGACCCATCCCTGGATAAAGTTAGTCTCCCCAGCAGCAGCCATGCTCTTTGGAACACTAGATGTCTCAGCTTGAACATAGTGTTGGTACCTGTTTAACCAAAACACATGAGCACATTAGTTAGTGGATCAATCAATTCTAATAGCCTGAGCTTAAGCTTTTAGGATGAAATGTTTCTTTGACATATATCAGAGCCTCAATAATTAAGTGATCAAGAGTTTGATCTTTACTGCTCCTATTTCATAATTAAATTACCTACACTCTAAGTCTACAAGAAAGAGGCTATAGCGCGGGGAAAGTGTTAAAGATTATAATAAAATTTATAGATATATTCTTAACAGCTTAAACTTCTGAGATAAAATTATCCTTGACATTAATATATATGCAAGAAAGAAAGTTAGTTTACCCTATTTGCAAGAAAGGTTCTCCTTGGAACTCCATAAGGTTGGTTTGAGAAGGCTGCATGGAGAAGGAGCTATTTCCTGCTGTTGAACAAGAGCTCCACAAGCTTTCAATGGCTTTAAGATTAAATCCCTCTGCTTCAAGCTACAGTTTCAAATCAAGAAATTAATAAAAATCATTTAATTGAGCAAATATACAAAGACAAGTATCTTTGTCCCTTTGAAAAGATACAGAGAAGAAAATGACAATATATATATATATATATCTGAACTAGTTTGATATGAACTATAGTAGCAAAATTGAAATAAAAGCAACAATAATATTAGAACCTTGAGTCTAAGTTCCTTATTAATGTCTCCAAGATGACGTTCC
>JASKGM010042326.1:0-14008 GCA_034509205.1 Ceratonia siliqua
GAAACGAAATGGGTACATGAGGCATCTTCAATGTGGCAGATTATTAAGAGTAAAGATATTTATATATCATATTTTTGAACACTATTTTTATATATATTTTTATATATATTATTTTATTATCTATCATTTATTATTATCATTATGATAGATTATTATATTATTTTATTATTATCTATAATCTATCATCATAGATTATTTTATAATATATCAATGGTTAAAAGAGAGATATAATGTTCTATTTGTTTGAGTTTATTCTAAGAATAAGTTATTTCTTTTTAAAAAATTAATGTATTTTGATAAAAATATACTTGTTTGTTTAGATTTATAAAAAAATGATAAATTAATGAAAATGGAGAAAACTTCCTATAAGGAGAAGTTAAAAATTGTAACTTCTCTTGATTAGAAGAAAAATAAAAAGAGAGAGAAACTTTCATTTCCAAAATTGTTCATCATTTTTCAAAAGTCATTCTCAATTATTGCATTCAAATACAAAACAACTTTTTCTTAAAAAAAAAGTCATTCCTCCTACACAAAAAAAAAAAAAAAGCAGATTCTGATAATCTTAAACAAACAAGTCCTAAGAGTGATGTAGAAAAAAATGATATATAAATTACTCGATTATTAATTACTTTATATATATATAATTAATGTATTATCGTATTTTCCGCTTGGAAATGCCTATATGCTCTCGATCGGAGTATCTGTCATGATATTGTTGGCTTTGTGGCACTCTTCCACAGCTTTCTGAACTCGTTTGTCCTAATTTTTTGAGGAGGATTCAGCTCATTACCAGCTTGGAAGTTCCCTGCTGACCTGCAAAGTTGAGGTAGCTTCTTCGGTATATCTCGCGGTAATATGGTCTATGCCTAGTGACTTTACATGTTTTTAATTAATTGGTCGGATTTTTCTTAGGTAGACAATCAATTATTATATTAACAACAAAAAAATAAAACGTTTATATATGTAGTTAACTTATATGTTGATGACGCTTATATAGAATGGGTTCATGAGAGAGTTTAAAGTGATTTAGAAGGCGATTAGTATAATAAGTAGATGAAAGTGAGAGAAGCTTACGCGGTGCAACTACGTACGTACCGGCACGCTGACCTGAGCGTATGTGAAATATATGTACACATATCTTGAGGATTTGGAGTGTGAAGGATGCCACTGTATATGTGCAAGGGAGAGTGAGAGAAGAAATTAGTGGAGGCGTAGCAAAGGTGAGGGAAGGATATATATATATATATATAACAGCTATCAATTAAACAAGTCTCCACTTCAAAACTCAAATGGCACTTATTCATGTCAAGTTAACTATACTGCCTAAGACTTACCATCGCTACGTATTTGAGTCTGTGCACGCACGTCATTTACCGTATATGATTATATGTGAGATTGCAGTGAATAATAATTTCTTGAAGGCACGAGCATCGATCATACAGTCTTCTGCTGCTTTTCGAATGTAACTAGACTCTTGGCCTCATAGCTACAATAAAGAGAAGGGAGAAGAAAGTGGTGTAATGTAATCCAAGCACTTCATCTTTATATGGAGAAGCATTTGGGATTAGCGCAGTCTAACATGACAATGCTTCATGCTGCAATTAACCACGTCCCAGCTCCCATATTTATCATAATTAGTATCATTTTTGGGTCGTAACTCGTAACCGGTTATGAAGTTTGAAGCCCGACTCCATTTTGGGCCAATGAAAGTTGAAAAGTTATCCACCACTAGCCGCTTTAAAGATTTTTTCTTTGGGGTCAAAGATTCAGTAGAAGGTTCAGTAGAGGAGATACCATTTGGACAACTTGGGCAGGCAGATTCTCTAGAGTTTCTAACACCCTACTATCTCCAGGGGTCGAATTACCTCCAGATATCTAAATCAATAGTTAAAAACTCGATAATAAACTTATAATAAATCTTTAATCAACTTATGTGAAAGCTGATGACTCTTCGCTGTATAGAAATAGTTTAGGTGGCTCTAATTAATGCTTAGGTAAGTTCACATTGTGGTTTTAGTCAAATTCAGAAGCTTCAATTAATATGTGCTGGGTGCAGAAGAGAATTGCACAAGTACAAGTATATATGCGAATAACATATTTTAAAAGCTAAGAATCCTGTATACTTGTGGTTTTTGCTGGGTATCAGAATCGTCATCTTCGCTGTCCTATCACGTCTTCAATGTTGCTGTATCAGAGTAGCAGTGCCTCATTTATCCAAACAAAATAAAATAAAAAGAAGAAGCACCCTCTGCAACAAAATCTTATTAATTAATATTGGATTTCGACTCATCTACCTCTAAGTAATTTTATTTGACTAAATATTCAGAAACCGTACTAGTAGTTATAATAATTAAACAGATAGATCGAGCTTCATAAAACCAACTGTCTTAAATTATACTGAATTAATTTATGCCGTTGGATCTTTTCATATCTAATTAAAAAGATATAAGCCTGGACTTTCAAACAGGAAAACGCTGTTCATATGCATACGACCCAAATCACATGATTTTCAGCTAGCTAGTCACTTAATTCAAAAGCTAATCCAAACCATTGACCTACTTCACTAAAATAAGCTCAACTTGCATTAAAAGTCTCTGGCTACCCAATTAACAATGCAAGAAAAATCCTGAGGTCTCTATACACTGACGCAATTGGACCACCATACAAAGTTTCCCTCTCTTCTCTCTTCAAATAGATAATTATTTTATAAACTTTTATATAATTATGTAAGCCATCCAAAAAGTTCAAGCTTTGCACAAGTCTTGGAGCATAGGTTATAGATAGATAATAAACTCAGAGGTAATGAAGATTTAATTTTAGACGCAACACATTGACTGGTAATGTTTGTTAAAAGCTTTGAATAAGACTGCTTCTATATAAATTTAGTATATTGCACAAGAAAGGGTACAATAATTGATGACTGATACTGAAGTGAATATTACTTGACCTCCAATCTGCAAAACCTAAAAGGCCCCAAGAGGCGCCTCCAATATTTTTCGCCTGTGTTTGGAATATTTTAGAGGTTAAAATGACTCTTGCCATGGATCAAAATTTGACAGACAAGCTTCAAATGCCAAAGGCCAGCATATAGTAAATAATTATACTGGAAATGGGATCTGAAAATTTTAATCTCAGCCTTAAAACCTCGAGTTACTTAATGGCTAATTAATACAAACACAGGGTCTTCAGAGTCATCTAGCTAATTAAATATTTATATATATACCATTGATTAATTAATGACCTTATTGACACCATCATGGGTTTTCTAATCCAAGTCATTTTCAAGAGAGGTTTTAAATCAGCCAAGTTTCAAATGGATGAGATTGTTGTGCGTATTTAAATCAACTAAAGGGTAATATATAGCATTCAGATCCCGAGACATATATATATACTTCTAGGGCTGCTAGAGGCATATAATTAGACAGGGTTGAGTTGACCTAAAATAGGGATCATTTGGTAAATCTATGTAACATAAGTACTTTGTATCTCACCGAAAGACCTACCATGTTTAATTGGATGTTATGATTTGAAAATATATCTGTGACAGCAAAGACTCAAAAAGTTTGAAATTTCGGCATAGAAGGACTTCAAACAATTGGTTCTTAGCCATCCAATGCATGGATTTGTGATCGAAATCAGCTTTGGCATTATCAACTGAAAAGGTGGAAATTTGTAAACTCATATATAATATACTTCAACAATCGTGAAAACTTGTTTTGTGACACTTGTTTTGCAGCTATGAAAAAAACTTAGTTGAGTGATTCTAAAAATTGGTATTAGAACCAATGACAATCCTTAATTCTATCAACAAATTGCTCATAAAATAACTAAAAAACCATGACATACATATTGATTAATTAAGTGATAATTATATGACAAGGGATTCATGGAAAGCAAGTCAATGGCAATGGACAGCAGTGCAATGGTGTACAAAAGGCGTATGGACCGCACCAGTTGACAGTGAAACAAGGCTACGCCATTGACAAAGACACAGACGAGCTCGCTCGCCGCCAGGGCCAACCGGTTCCATATTGCAACTTTGACTGCTTAGCCACGTGACGTCCTCTGATCTGTACGAAGCTTCAACTCTAGTACCAAGTAGTATATACAATTTGTTCGCTGAAATTCTGCTCTTTCTTCTCTCTCTCAACCTCATTGATGACTTAGATTTCGGGGATATAGTTAATTTAATCTTACAATAATAAAAAACAAGAATGAGCTTAGCAGTGGTGTTGAATTTTAGGGGTGTGGCTGCGTAAGGGGAGGTGGATGAGCACTGGGATCTCAATTTGTTTATACCAAGTCTAGGTAATAGTTGATTGGTTTGTAAGAGGTTGTGTTATTAGTGGCATATATATATATATATATATATATAAAATATACTTTTGAGATTAAAAGGAGGTCTCTCCTAGCGAAATAATAGTGGAAGCCATCTCAAAAATGTCTAGTCCTTGTCGTCTAGAGACTGAAGAGAAGAGAGTAACTTCCATTTGCCGTGAAGAGGATTGCTGTATTCAAGAGGTTAGAAAGGTACAACAATTATTTGCATCTCCAAGTCTTTCTTCTTTTGGAATCTTATTGGTTTTTATGAATGGATGTGTCATCCAAATGGGTGTGTGAGAGATTATACTGCATAACCTTGTGAAACAAAAGAAAATGAAATAGCCATCCATCTTCGGTTCAGTAGTTTTTTGAGTTTGCTGTTTCTCAGGATGCCTTATGATATGGATCTTATCTTTTATATCGCCATGTTTATAAGTATTTGTGATGATGTTTGCAGTTTGATTAAATTTTTATCTTCAGAATTCGATAATAAGTATACAAAGAACAATTTTTAGAGAATGGTAAGTTATAAACCAAGTATCAGATGACAACACACCATTAGATTAGAGAGCAAGATGATACAATTTCTTGTGATAATCCTCAAGTATTAAATTTTGATTTTCCTTCTTTTCATCCCCATCCCTTTTTTTTTTCGAAGTATAACTTGTATTAAGAAATGAGTATCTCTCTCTAGTGACATGTGCATATGAGAAGTACAGTACATTCAACAAAGATGGTTAAAATGCTGTTTATTACCAAAGACTTCAGGAAAATAAAATTTACCATTCTTAAATGTGGAGCAACAAGACATGCATAATTAGGATACTTTGAAGGATCCAAATGCTTATGACTCAGACTTAATTGGTGACGGATTCTGATGTACACCAATACTATTCAATTTGGATACGTCCTTCAGTACGATATTGAAGGGAACTGCACAAGGAATATAGGTGGGAGAGAGAGAACGATGAGAGTTGTCATATTATGCACAAGTGGTCTGACACAAATCAGCAGGAAAAAGGGGGGGGGGGGGTGGGGGGACTGTAGTTTGGCATAAAATATATATGGCACATATTTAAGAACTTCTAATTTCAATTTTATTGGTTGTATTTTTGAAAAATACCAAATGTTCTCTGCCATTGCACCCCTGATTCATAAATTCAAGTGATTAATTTTACGTATTTTTTTTTTTAAATGTAGAATGATGATCTCAAATCTGCTAAAGATGAGATGGGTGAGGTGAAAGAAGAAAATGGAAGATTGAAGATGATGCTGGAGCGAGTTGAAAAGGATTACCAGTCTCTCCAACTGCGTTTCTTTGATATCCTTCAAAAAGAAGGTTCTAAAAATGGTGTAGCAGATTCATCTACTGCCCATGATGAAACAGAAGAACCTGAGCTCGTGTCACTTTGCCTTGGAAGAAGTCCGAGGGACCCTAAAAAGGATGGAAGAATTGAAAACTCTAGCAAACCTAAAGCAAGTGAAGATTTGGAAGCCTGCCTTTCGCTTGCACTAGACTCCAAAAGTCAGTTGTCAATGGAGGTGGTGTCTGATCTGAGCCCCGTGAACAGCTCAGGAGATCCTAAGGAAGCAGAAGTAGGGGAATCATGGCCAACAAATAAGTCACTAAAGGCCAAAAATGGAGATGATGACATTTCAGAGCATATGCCTATCAAGAGAGCTAGGGTTTCTGTGAGAGCTAGATGTGACACTCCAACGGTTGGTATTGATTAAAATTTATATTGCCAATAGTTATCACCACCAAAATAGTATTCTGGCAGGTTTTAGTTATTAATAGTTAGCTTTAATGGTTTTTGTATGTTTTTTTTGTCTAATGGCATGTGATATGCCTTTCAAACAGATGAATGATGGATGCCAGTGGAGGAAATATGGACAGAAAATAGCCAAAGGAAATCCATGTCCACGAGCATACTATCGTTGCACAGTTGCACCAGCATGCCCAGTCAGGAAACAGGTATGCATTATATATAGACACACACTGACACACATATATATACATAGACAAACTCTACATAAATTCAAGTTGTTGTTTCAGAGATTAAGAGTTAGAGTAACCAAATTTGATGCTGTCTTCAGGTGCAAAGATGTGCTGAGGATATGTCCATCTTAATCACTACATATGAAGGAACCCACAACCACCCACTTCCAGTTTCAGCCACAGCCATGGCTTCCACCACTTCTGCTGCCGCTTCCATGCTATTGTCAGGTTCTTCAACATCTCAGCCTGCAGGTCATAGTTCTGCATCATTTGGAAATGTTCCTACAGTATTTAATGGTCTGAATTTCGGTCACTTTGATCAAGCAAGAGCAAAACAGGTCTTCTTGCCAAACCCTGCCTCACCTTTGTTTCCAACAGTCACTCTTGACCTGACTTCTGCTTCATCCTCCTCATCAACACATGTCAATCGTTTACCTTCAAACATTACTTTAAGCCCAAGATTGCCTCCAGCAAGTCTAAGCTTTTGTTCACCAGAGCCCAACATTCCACCAACAGTTTGGGGTAATGGATTCCCTAATAACGGCGACATGATTATTGACAAAAGCCAAGTGAGGCCAGTTAACCTGGGAAATCAATTTCAAGGACATTTTTATCAACACTGTATGAAGAACCAGACTCCTCCACGAGAGGCTTTGGCAGAGACCCTAACCAAAGCAATCAGTACAGACCCAAGTCTTCGCTCAGTAATAGCAGCTGCAGTTTCATCTATGGTGGGACAAGGACCGACTAATGTGAACCAGGGTGGAGGCGAGATGTCAGGTTTAGGCTTGAACTTGAAACTGGGAGAGCCTTCTCAATTTACCTCTTCCAATCCGTTGACCCAAAATGGAAAAGGATGCTTAACAGGCTACTTCAACAGATTGTCATCAAGTTCTCATGCTGGAAACTACACGCTTCTCCAATCTCCACTACCATTTTCTATCTCTAAGAGTAGCGTGCCTCCTTCCATTATGGATCAGATCAACCATTAAGTTCCAAGATCAACTCACATCATTAGCTTCTTTTTCTTTACTGTGGATAAAGTTCATGTGCAATTCTGCCCCAACATAAATAGGCCTGCTGTGCTCCAAAACTATCTTCTGTAAAAGATCCTATTAGTTAGAACGATGTCAAAATAGTATATAAGATACAAAAGATGAAAAGCAGTAACTAGAAGAACAGCAGGAAATGAATCCACGAGCACGATAAACTTGCAAAATAGAAGAGTCTATAACGTTTTCGTGACAGTCTCGAGCAGTAATTCAAGTGAGGGCGCGAATTTTATCATTTGGATTAATCTGAAATCAATGAATGGTACGAGACAATGACAGCATTTCGCTGGCTTTTAGTAGTTACAAATTTCGCATTTTTGCAGTTTCTGCTTTTTTGACGTGCAGAGTACAGTTTAAGACATAAAATGCACTTAACTAACACCTATGGATTGATGAAAATTGGTAGATTATCATTTGGTAACTGTGATATTGGCTCATAAAATGTACTCTGTAATGTGTAAGGTAATCTTTAGAGGGGCAACACCCCAGGTGTGCATTATATGAATTTTAAATAACCGGGTCATCAAAGCATGTCCTTCATATCTTAATGTAGAAACAGATCACAGATTATATTAATGTAGAAGCAAATGCATACTTAAATTGCCAAACCACCTAGAAAAAGGTATAAACAAGGTGAGAAGAAAAGCAGCAAAACCGTGTGCATGCATACAGCATAAACAAAGCAACCAGCGACTGAAATACATAACTAGGAAAAAAATGTTTTCTGTTTATTAAGGGATTTTCCCTGAATTGTTAGTGTACATCAAGGTGGGCCATCATGAGCACCAGTTTATGTATGGCTGAAAATTAACTATAAGAAAACAATTCTTTTCTCCTATCCAACCACTTTCAAAAGAAATCAATCTCTGATCTCCGGTTCCCACCAAATAACACCAATACACAGAAGAACCCCAATTCAAATATAACAAAGCAATTTAGCAAAGACATTTCCACGTATCAATGAGATCAACTGGACATTTTCACAGTTTCGTTTATCCTTTTATGCAGCCCTCTTTGCCTCGCAATGTCCATAATTTAGAATTGTCAGGGCACTGGAATCCAAAACCTACCAAACAGAAACAAAAGGATAACAAGGGGAAAAACTCAGCTACTTAATAACATAATTGTCAGAATAACCGTCATGGAGATTTCAGCATAGTTTCAACAATAATACTACTTGGGACAATGTAACCCAAAGAATAATGTTTAAACAAAGACAGAATAAACCACATAAACAAACCAAAGCCAGAGCATACTTTTAAGTTGCTTTTGAGCTAGATGCTCAATGATAATGAATCACATATTAAGCCTTTATCCATATACACGCTTAATTTCTCTAGTCAAAACATAACCAAAAGGTGTAAAAGAAATGGACCTTACTATTAAAGGAATTACTTCCTGTCTATGATTTAGCTTGCTTTCATTTTTATTTTTTTAATTATCCCAACAGATATACTCTAGCCTCAAATATTAAGTTTATAAAATCCTGAACATCAAAGTGCATTAGATGCACTATAATTCTATTGGAATATAAAGGGGAAAGTACAAGTCGTTACCACTTTCTAATATGCTATTAGATTCAAACAAGGCGACTATGAAACCTTCAATAGTTCATGAAATGCTTCCTGTGGTATATCAACAGAACCAACGCGTTTCATTCGCTTCTTTCCTTCCTTTTGCTTTTCCAATAGTTTCCTCTTTCGAGTAACATCACCTCCATAACACTTGGCAAGAACATTTTTCCTCATAGCTGAAATCCTACAATCGGTGTAGAGAGGTTCAGCACAGCATAACAGAAAGAAGAGGTTACTTCAATCTCCAAACCCAGTTGTGAAGGTGTACACACATAGGCAGAAAATAAATAAATAAAGGTTGAAAGGGTGGGGAGTCAGCATAACAATTTTGGGGGTAAGGGGTGTGTGTAGATGCAGTAAATGTTGCATGTGTAATGGACGGTTTCTAGAAGGAGTTAGTTGTGGAGGAGAGTAGTATGAAGGGGCAGGGGGAGTAAGGGGAAAGGTATCTGAATTGTGGAGAGTTTCTTTTGGAAGGTCTAGCCCCTTGAAGAGCTAGAGTTTTCTTTCTTTTGCTGCTGTGTTTTCCAGAATTCTCAGGTACCTATCATATGTGAATCAATGACTTGATCCTCCATCCTGTGCTTTTGTTAGGGGCTTGATATCCATATGCCTAACAGTCAACAGCCATTGGATATAAAAAGACATAGATAATTAAGACTCTGATCCAGATTAATAATTGCATAACAAAAGCACGAGATTCCACCAACTCCACTGAATCAGTTGCCCAAAAAGACACATTAGCATTACAGAAACTTACGTCTCCCTTGCTATAACTTTTGACCCAATAGAAGCTTGTATGGTTATCTCGAACATTTGCCTGCTCAGAATTTAGAAAATCTTGGAATGAGTTGAAGTTAAAGCAGAAGTTTGAAACTACTAACATTAATTTTAATACCAAAGGAGGACCTGTCTATGACTTTCTTCAACTTTTCCACCAGTTCACGCCCTACACGGTATGCCTTCAATTTATGAACAATGGTTGCCATCGCATCAACTGGTTGTCCGTTCAAGAGAATATCGAGTTTCACCAGATCAGATTGTTGATAACTGTAATGAAACATCAAATGGCATCGTAAGGTAGGAAGTATGTTACTCCAAATTTACTTTTACTTGCTTATATAATTTGATGACATATGACAGCCCATACGTATATGATGATAATTTACTTTTACTTGCTCATATAATTGATTAAATCTAAATATGGTACAGCATATCATCATTGTACAAAAGTAGATAGGAATGGGTGCACAATAATAATTATGCAACGAAATAAGGAGAGGGAAAAAGGAAACAGGTACTTACTCTGCATCCTCATAATTGAATGAAGCATAGCCTGATGTTATACTCTTCAATTCATTGTAAAAGTCAACAACAATTTCCCTCAGAGGCATGAGATACTTCATGAATGCCCGTTGACTGCAGGAGTGAAACTTAAATTATCATTGCCTCATAATATGTCCACAGAAAAGTATCAAAGTTGTGATGAAGCTAGTTTAAGTATCAATTGAAAGGGTTAAGAATGATCTGCAATTGTCAAATTCCTCTAATTTCAAGAAAAAGGAAGACAAAAATTATTTGTGGAACATCCTTGCATATTGGCCTAAAATATTCTGGGTAAATCACATAAACCTTTTCATGATATGCATTAATATATCAATATATTGATTAAAATGTGGAAATAAAATGGTAAATGTCGAAAAAAAGAACCTGTCAATGAATGAGTACTCCAACTGCTGGCCTCTTCGCTCAGAGCAAAGGGTAATAACAGACCCCACATACCTTCGATCAGCAAGAAATGAAGAGAGTAACTATCAGCTTTGAAAGCATCAAATAATTGTTTTCCGGGGTTTACAAGAGCTTACTGACTAGGAATGATAATTGTGGCTATCACTGTAGGTTCCCAACAGGCTGTCACTTGTTGCTTGGGATTAGAGGGTAATGCAGCAGGATTCTCAACTTGCAATTTGCTGGAAAAGCACACCTACAATATTAGTAAATCATAGAGAGAACTTAGTCCAACATACCCAACTTTGTTATCTACCTTCCATCAGAATACTCAAATATATATGGCACGGTAGGAACAGTCGAGATAACATGAGCTCCATACTCCTGTTTACCATAAACAGATAGGATTTGTCAGCATAGGCAGAAACAGTAGCAAAAGAAAATTAATGTTCATTAAAATAAACCAATTATCAAAATTTCCAGATTTATTGCACACATGCAAAATTTTGGCCAGGTAGGCTGCAAGACAAATCACATTCACAATGCTTAGCGCACATATAATAAAAAAGTTGGGGAGTTATTTTATTTCATTAAAGAAATCTTCACCATCAGCCTAAAGTTATTATTTGGTTTCCATACAGGGATATGTTACCTGTTCAAGCCGCTGATGAAAAACATCCATGTGTAGTAAGCCTAAGAAACCACATCTGTTTGTAGATCAACAGAAACATAAGAAAATTATCCCACATAAAGGCAACTACATGTCAAAATATAGCAGAAGAAAATTATCCCATTCTTTTAATAGTAGATACTGGACCTGAACCCTAGACCTAGTGCTGTGCTACTTTCTTTAGTAATAGAGACACTGGCATCATTGCATGTTAGTCTCTCTATTGCATGGTTCAGCGCTTCAAAATCAGATCCATCCGCTGGAAAAAGACCAGAGAACACCATATGTTTTGCTGGCTTGAAGCCTACAGTTTGGAAGCATCAAATACTCACTTATAAAGACATTTAGAATAAGGAAGACAAAAGTCCAATCAAACAAACTATATATGATAATATTACCACAGAGAGAGAGGAAAAGAAAGAACAAAAAAAATTAATATCACATCAGCTTGATTACCTAGTGACTTATTTTTTAAAAGTAAATAATAAATATCCAACAATAAAATGAACTCAGCCCATTTTCAGTAACACCAAGTTTTGCAAAATTAAATGATGTCTACATGATACAAGAAATTCTAGGCAGTAACGAGCAGCAAGAATAGCATACATGCATGCATAAAGTTCACAACCAACGATCTGAACTGAATATTCCTCCATCAAATTGTTAACAATCAATGTCAGGAGATGGGAATAAAAGATGACAGCTATACCTGGAAGGGGCTCTATAGCACTTCGAATATGGAAAAGTGTATCTCCAACACGTGCCTCTTTGGTTGAGCGCATGCCACTTACAACATAACCTACTTGTCCAGTAAGCAGTATTCCAGTAGGAGTGAGTTCAGGATGCATGATGCCTACATCCAAAGCTTCGTAAGACTGTCCAGTTGCTGCAGATGAAATCTTGTCCCCCTTGCGCAGGGCACCGTCAACAACAGCAACATGGCATATTACCCCTTTGTATTCATCATAATATGCATCCAGTAAAAGCATGCGTAGAGGAGAACCGTTCTTCCCAGGAGGAGGAGGTATGCGCTCTATGACAGCAGGAAGGACTTGCTCAAGGCCCTGCCCTGTTTTAGCAGACGTTAAAAGTGCATCACTTGGGTCAAGATCAAACATTGATTTTAGTTGCGCTTTAACACCATCAGGATCAGCAGTTGGCTGGTCTATTTTGTTTATGACAGGTATAATTGTTAGGTTGGATTCGAAAGCAAGATAAAAATTAGCAACAGTTTGAGCTTGGACTCCCTGAGCAGCATCAACAACCAAAAGAGCACCCTGACAAGCTGCCAGTGACCTGGACACTTCATAACTAAAATCCACATGCCCGGGGGTGTCAATAAGATTTAGCAGAAAGCTAGGTGGATCTTGCCCGTCACTATTGTTGGCATCCTGAATGATGTGCTTATAGAACATTGTTGCTGTCTGGGCTTTAACTGTGATTCCCCTTTCTCTTTCTACCTAAGTCATTTATCACTTCAGCAAATAAGTGGCATTATGGCATATGAGATAAAAATCAAGAAATATAATTTCTTTTACCAAAACTACAGTTTATTTGTTATCCCACTAATTGTAGACCTGTAGAACATCACAGGGTGGCAAAGAAATCTGTTATTATTACAAGCAGTCGAAAGGGGGTTAGGAGCTGCTTCATTCTTCAAAGCAACAATTTGGAGAATACCCTTTTCATTTATGGTAAAGAAACATTTATATAACATAACTGAAGAAGTTCCAATGTAGAGTACCTGCAACTTGTCAAGATACTGAGGCTGACCATGGCCTTTCTTAATAGTCCCAGTGAGCTCTAGCAGCCGATCAGCAAGAGTAGACTTGCCATGATCTATGTGTGCAATGATTGAGAAGTTCCTGATTAGCTCTGGAGGATATTGACTCAAATCTATGCGATTATTTTCTTTGCTGTTCTGGCGTGGTTGAGAACAAAACAAGGCACGGCTCAGAGCAAAGGGATGATACGTTAGTCTACTGTTCAATGAAATGCCTCCAAATATAGAGGGAAATGGAAAGGAATTACACAACAGGGACAGGTAATTCGATTGCCTCAGGGTCCTTGAAGCTCTTCTCAGATAACCCATTTCAGGGTCTTGAGTTTCGGAGCTGGGCGCTGCAGAACGGAGGTGAAACAGAATAGAACGATGCTAAACTCATTGAGGGGTTTGCCGCCATGCGACGTCGTTGGGTATCTGTCAAGTGAAGTGTCTGCCCCCCCGTATAGGTTCTGGGACTGTAGAACCGGACCACAGCTCCATATGGCCCAACTATAGCTTTTCACGGCCGCGCTGGCAAGGCCAAGGTTGGGCCAAAGCGTACCGGATTTGGGTCTTACATCTAGGTCCAAAGTTAAGCCCAATTTAATTTAGATTTATCATGCAGCTAAAATTAGGGAGACACTCATGTTATATTTTTTAGCTTTTTATAATAATATTAGTATTTTGATACATATTATCATACATATGAAAAATATCAATTATTTTTTATTTTAATTATATTTAAATAAATTTTTTTATTTAATAAAAAAATTAGTATATAATTATTTATATTCTATGAGTATAAGAATAATATATATATATATATATATATATATATATATATATTTTAAATTAATAAAAAAATAGTGAGAAGTTTTTGAATAACTACCAACTACT
>JASKGM010042337.1:2184-22135 GCA_034509205.1 Ceratonia siliqua
GAATAATAATACAAGTTTAAATTAATTTTAATAAAAATAATTTAGTTTAATACAATTATTTTTTTATTAAAATTAAAGTTATTTAATAGATTTCTGAATCCTTGTATCATTATCTTAAACGTTAAATAAAATAAAACAAATGTAGTATTATATAATCCCACTTGATATTTTGTTAAGAGAGAAAAAACAAATTAATGGAAAAAAAATATACGGGTTGGAATTTGATTGATCTTTAATTACTTGATGGAATATGGATATTTCCTTGCAAATAATTAGTGGTTGCCATGAAATCAAGATACGATCTTTCATTAAATCATTTTCTTTTTGGACGATGACTTCCACTTGGGAAAACAATTCCACTAGCTAGCATAGATTAACAACGTAATTCAAGTTTTTTCTTTCTATAAAAGATTCAGTATTAGAGTAAAGATTATATCGTTTTGAACTATAATAATAATAATTAGAGGAATTCTTTTGTATTTATATAATATATGCATGTGACAGAACTATTTATAATTATATAATTTTATATTATATTTAATTATAAATAATTTTACCTTGTCTCATATTTTATGAATACCGAAGAAATCCAAATATGCATTCATCTATATAAAAACTTGTTTGATTATTTTCCTGTCTAAAGTTTATTCCTATTATTGAAGTGTGAAAAAATCATTCTCTGTCTTCTTAATTTCTTTGAATACTTGAATCATTAATATATCAATTAATATTTTGTCGTAATATATTTTCAGTAAATTTTCTTTAAAAGCTACTACATCCTCTCATACTATTTGATCTTGTTTCGAATTAAGAATGATTTATAATTCGTTTTAAGGGGTTACAAAGCCTTGGAAATTTGATGTCTTAAATTAAACTCACCCAAAACTTTAACTGTGGAAGGGTTTCAATATGTTCTTCTACTACTACTGCTGTTCCATCTGAATTTAGATCACATTGTTTAATTTTTCTTCTCTTTTCTTTTTTGTTAAACTCTATCTATGATTGTAAAAATTAATTTCATGTAGCTATAATTGACTAATTATTGGCCAAGTGTTAATATATGAATAACTGAATAAATTGTGTAATTCCAATTTGTACCTTCTTTACCAAGCATGCACATTCCTCTCTATTTTTCACATTATCATTTCCTCTTTCATCTTTCCTAGAAGCATAAGTTAATTATACTTAAAGTTGATGGGAGTTGTTGGTGGGTTATACTGAGAAAATTCTTTAAAATCAACTGATTACATAATTGATTACTTGATACAAGAATAGTGAGTCTTTATCGCAAACATGTGTCGTGCCTGAGAATCAAATAATCTCGCCCCATTTTTCTTGCCTTATTATTGGAACTACTGCGTTGTAATTAATTTGATGGATGAGGATTATATTCAATGTTCATTTTTAATTGATACCTCACATATCTTTGGAACATTATTGAGTTAGTACAAATATCATCTCTCCTACCTTAAGCAACAGAGAACTCTTTGGTATCTTCTAACACCAACTTGGTAAAAAACAAAGAGGTATTATATATGGACCAAGACTAATTGCCCTAGTGGTCCTTCCAGAACATTTTCAGCAATTAGAAGAAAAAAATGCATTGTAATCCAATTAATGATCTGTTTTATAATTAAGATTCTCACATAGCTAGACCGATCTTATATATATGGTCTTCTCTAAGATCACTGACCAGTTCTGTTCTACCTACTAGTTAATCTCTTATAAGTCATAACCAAGTGCCTGTGACTGTGCGTTGTGATCTTTTCATGGGTTCAGTTCCATGCAAATTGAGCGGCTCTGTGTTGGCTGGTGGCACTACAAAGTAATCTAACCTTTGTCGTTTTAGAGATAGAGAAACCAATTGATTTTTCCATAAATATGGAGTATAATTTATATATAATAGATATTATTGCACCTACCTTGATATTTCAAAGAGATGAATTATTTGAACTGAAATTGGAATAAATAAACAAAAGCAGAAAGCCCTTTACGTGTACACAATTAATAATAACATATTACTTACTGATGTTCATAAAAAACCAAATCTAGGAGCCAGTTAGTTAGGTTGTCCAAGAGGAATTGAATTAATTAATTTGTTGTATATTTTGCACATAAAAATATACTACGACATTGAATAACTCTCAACAAGATTTGCATTAAGCTTCTTTTAATATTGAAGAAAATATAGAATCCTCATTATATCCTCTCTTGAAGGGAATTACAACTGGCTGACATGATTGGGAACCAAAAAAGAAATGTTCCTTTGAAAAAGTAAAAGAATTGAATTTAAAATATTTCACTTCAATTTTTGGTGTAATACCCAGGGATTCATTAGTTTGTCTTTTTCGATACAAGAAAAGCATCTTTGTTTGAGCTTGCACTGATCAAAACTAAAATTTAGTCAAATTTATGTGGGGGCACTCAAAGAAAAACAAACCCAGCAAAATCAGTCAAGATTATAGCTAGATTAAGGATCCAATATCTTCTAGGTAAGGAAATAGAAACATTATTATGTAATCCAACTTGTTTGTTGCTTGGACTAAATTTGTGGCTGTAAACTGATCACAATGCGTGTCATTAATTATAGGCAAAAGTTCAGGTAGCTAGCTTGCTGTATTTTTCAAATTTATAGTTGTGTTTTTAAGGCACATTATAGGTAACTAATTAGCTGTCTGAGTTAACTTCAATATTATTAGTCAGGCTGTTATCATATATATTACATTAATTTGACAATAGTTCATTGACCAAGAACACATAGTTGAGTGACGAAAAACATAAAAGATATAATAGCTAGCTAGGCCTCAGCTTGGCTAGTTGTCCAAGCTTCAGCATTTTCAAACTTAGTAGAAAAGACAAAATTTAAGCAAGCTGAATTAGACTAGCAAATAAAAATCTTCAGGATCTTCTCATCAACCAGTATGTTCTACTTGTTTTGATTTTGTTCTTGTGGAGAGATATATATTATTGTATTTTGGTTACTGTTTATGGAAAGCGAGGGTTCTTATGCATTATATCTGAAGGAACTGGGGACTGAGATTTTCTCTCATATGATTGATCTTAATGGTAAGAATGATTAGTATTTAGTAGTACATGGATATAATTTACTTGTTATCAGTTTTTTCACATGGAAAATTCTGGAAGCCTACGCAAATGATGATCCTGGCTAGCTAGTCATTAAAACGAGCTTGAAATTTATAATCTTTTACTTCTTTATTATTATTTATCAGAGTGACAGAGAAAGAGGAAGCTAAGATCAAAGGGAAAGAGTGAAAGAGAATGAACAAACGTGATTCTCATTGATTGATACATCTCTGTACAAGGTCCTCATATACAGTTAAACCAGTATAACTGAAATTAACAAACTATGCCAGCTCATCATTATTCTCCAATATTGAGTCGTTTATTCCTAACTAGTTAACAAATTAAACAGTGAAATAATTGAAGTTGTGAATTCCAATGAAATAATTGAAGTTGTGAATTCCAGTGAAATAATTAAAGCACAGGGTCCAAGAATAATGAACGACAAATTGAACTTTAAATAGTCAGTTAAAGCTTGTTAACAGATTAGCCTCACTACTTTTTACTTTTTCTGAGTGAAAAGATTAGCCTAACTAGCCACTGGATCTAATCAACAAGGCAAAGCCAATATGAGAATGGTGCTAGCTTTAAGGTGGACTTTATTTCTTTTCTTTCCTTTCATGGGACGGGGGTGGGTGGGTATTTGGTTAATTTATAAGGTAGTAGGTGCTAACAGCTAAAAGTGAAGGAAATTTAGAGTTTGTTGTGAATGATTTTAGAAGATGATTCACATATTTGATCTCCTTTCCGAAGCTACCTCTCTTTGCCTTCATTTGCTTGTTCAAAACTAGTTCATATGGGCTAACCTTGTTGAGAACCAACCCATTTAAACTGTCTGTCCTTTTATTTGCCGAACCCTAAGAGAAGAAATAAAGAAGGAGGCCCGGAAGCTCACTATCAAGAAGCCCAGCTTCAAAGATCCAACAAACATATAATTCCCCTCCATTTCTGATCTTCCATCGCGCAAGAAAATAATTGAGATAAATACTAATTACACATTAAAGACTCCAAAAATATAATGGAATTCAATTGACAGCTTCGGGGCTGAGAAGCTGTTTTCTTTTTGTTTTTTTATTAAAAAAAGGATTTTTGAACAAAAGTAATATTTGACAATTGATTTATTATTTTTTAAAGAAAAAATAAATTAAAAAGTAGTCATTTTAAAAAGTAAGTTTTTTTTTTTAAAGTTATTTCAAAGGAAAGAAAGAAAAATTTTATGGACAATATTATCCTTATATTGTTAATCAATTTTCTTTTACATCCATCTTATGAAGTTAAGGTTATCCTACTATCACAAAATAGTGGCAGTAGAATGCATTATTTATTTATATCATATATTTTTTTTAAAAATTTTAAAGATATAAATTTTATTTTACTTATGAATGAATAGTATAAAAAAATTATGAATGAATAGTATATATAAAATATTTTTAAAAATTTTTAAAAAATTATGACATAAATAATAATTAATTAATATTAAAAAAAAAGAACAACAATTTTTACCCTACAATCCCATTTTAAAATTTTGGGACAGTAGGGTAGTATGTATCATCCTATGAACAATTCTTTTATTTTTTTATAATTTTAATAAAATTATAATTATTTTAAAATTTAAATTTAAATTTAATATTGTTTTTAAATTTATGATAAAGTATCTTTTTATTTAAACACAATATAAAAATATTTTTATATACTATTTTTAATAATTTTATCTACATAAAAATATTTTTATATTTTTATACTTAAACTTAATAATTTATTTTTTTAATAAA
Organism: Ceratonia siliqua; assembly: GCA_034509205.1. NCBI lineage: Eukaryota > Viridiplantae > Streptophyta > Magnoliopsida > Fabales > Fabaceae > Ceratonia > Ceratonia siliqua. The sequence goes on from JASKGM010042337.1 coordinate 7,038, forward strand.
TTTATTTTTACATAACTACATTTAAATATTAAATATTAATTTTTTAAAAATATTTGTTAAAAAGTATAAACTTACCTAAACATTCATAAATTATAAGATATACATGAAATGCAAATGTGATTATTCGTAGTATTATTTTTTACATGATTAAAATTTTATTTTTTAATAAAAAATGTATTTATTATTATTTTTTAAATAATAATAAATAAGTAAATATAAAAAATGGTAAAAAAAATTATTTCACTTGTTAAAGGTTTTTTTTTTTTCGCCAAGTGCGCCTTCAAAGACGTACCCGTTCACGGGGGACAGACTCACGCCAACTCCGTTTTTGATACTTTCGCATACTCGCACATCCCCTCGCCGTCATATATATTTCCATTAGTTACCACTTATCAGTTAGTGATTTCCGCCTTCGCCCCGCTCTTAATTCAAAGCTGAGCTGTGCTCCTCACCTCACACAACGTTCACCTCTTTCTCTTCTTCTTCCTCAGGTACTCCTCTGCAACATCCGAACCACCTCCACTGCCGCCATTTCCTCTCCTTCTCTCTCGCTTCCATTATCTTTCAAGTTATTCCTGGTATATGTGAATTCTCATGCACGTTACCGTTTGCTTTATCTTTTTAGCATCGCTTACTACAAATTAATCACTTCCGAGTTCTAATGTTTCTTGATTAATTTTCTTGGATCCTAGTAGTAACTTAGTTTTGAATTTGAATGTTGATTTTTTTTACGATGCTTTTTCTTTTGCTACAAATTAATCACTTCCGAGTTCTGATGTTTCTTGATTGATTTTCTTGGTTCCTAGCTAGTAAATTAGTTTTGAGTTTGAATGTTGATTTGTTTTACGATCATTCGGTGATTGAATAGCTAGCTAGTGTGTTGTTTATACTTAATGATTGATAGTGTGAGGATATGTTTTCGTTTCGAATCAATGCGCTATTCATTGGTTCTTTCTCTCTTAACTGAAAATGAGTTTATAAACATTTAATTTCTTCATATTTGAGTTCGTAAAATTTTTATGGTTTCTTCGATTTTAAAAGTTGGCTAGAGTACAACTTTTCAAGATTTTGTGATATTCAGTGTAATATACAGCGATTGCGCCTGAATGTAGCAAAATCACTGATTCAGTTTCTACGTTCTTTAGTAATGATTGATTAACATACAAATTTCTTGAAATTTTGTTGGCTTGTTCTTTTATTTCTTTAATTAATCAAATCTATGCAGCTCTTCGGGAGAGATTCTTGTCAGCAATTATTATATTCTATGGTCATTAATTGGAGCGTAATTCTTGTTATGAAACATTTCTCATTGGTGATGTTAGCAGTTACTAATTCCGTTATCATAACAGAAACTAACTGAACTCCTAACAGGTGATGTCCCCTCTGTTGGTAGCATATATGCCAGCACATACTGAGATGGAATACTCTCTTATGACTTGTCTTTCTGCATTTAATCTTGCCTATAAGGACTTGATGTTTTCTTTTTAGGCTTGCCACTGTTTGCTACTATACACCTTGAGTAATCATACTTGTACAAACTTCATTTACAAACTTTGCACAAACTTCTGAGGTAATTGCATGTTTGATAAAAAAAAGTTTAAGTAAGACCACTTCAATTTAGATATAGTCACTTTCCGTGTTTGTGAATGAAATTTGTGTAAGCAGCCTTATTGTTAGAATAACTTAAAAGTAGAATGGTTGTTAATATGTTTGTTATACTTTCATATGCATTCTGTTTCTATATAAACTATTGTAGCGCTCATTCACAGGTTAATGATAATTCAGTTCATTTGAAGTGTTCTGTACTTGTATTCTTTGTGCCTTCTCTCCTTCGTACTTGCAGTCTGAGTTTAGTTTACAAACAATTACTCATACATCTTTCCTTTCAGTACGAACACCTTATGAATCAAGCTTTTGTGCTTGCTAACTAGTTTATGTAGTTTCTTGCATGTTATTATTGTATTGTTCAAGGAGTAGAGAGCTGAGCGTGCTGTTTTGCTTTTCGACATTCTGGTTTAGTGTTACCATCATCAGTCACTTTCTTGTTGGATTTCCATTTTTTGTGACTGCAGATATGGCTGACCCAGGTCAAAATGTCTATCCATTGCACCGTTGCAAAACTCTTCACCTGGTCTGTAGTGATGTTATCCTTGAAGCTTATTTTTTCCTATGATACGAAATATGATACTTTTCCCTACATGTGATTTGAAATCTAAAGCTTTACTCACCTGTGATTCTCTATATCTACTGATTTTGACTACTTATAAGATGAACTTTCAAACTAAAATTTGATCCTCCAAAAGTTTAGGAAATTGATGAAATTTAGGTTGATGTGGATTAAATTTTATTGAATCAATATTTTCAGGGTGAAAAGGGTCATTATATCATTATTTAATTACAGAAACTCATAGCTTGTGGTTGGAGTATATTACATTTGGCTCTTGAGATCATCATTTACTTTACTTTCAAGAGCATTAACGTTGTACCAAGCTTATATGCAGGTTACACATGCTCAAGCTATTTGCAATGTGAAAGGAAAGGAGAAATATAAATTTCGATCCTCGCCTGAGGATATTCTTGATCCACATCTATCCCCTCTCGGTTGGACGCAGGTAATTTCCAATCAATTATATGAATGTCGTCCTGTCAACTCAAGTATTTTTAGATAGTTTTTGTGTTATGTGGAATCCCTCAATAAAGGATCTCGTCTTAGCATTAGTCTCATGTTAGTTCTTTCCTCAGTGTTTCCTGTTTAATTTTTTCTTCTTTAAACATCATGGTGGATTGTTTGTGGCTCTATGAAAGGTTGATAATCTGCGAGAGCATGTTCAGGCCAGTGGTCTTTCCAAAAGGATCGAATTAGTGATTGCTTCCCCCTTGTTAAGGTATGATATCGTTGTAATTTGAATTCTGCTAAGACTAGTTCAAGTCTCAGTTTCTGGAGATCTGTCTCTTTTACTGTTTCCCTTTAAACCTGTATATCTAAACGAGGCCTCTTTAAAATTTATTGATCCATACCGGATATTGATACTCATTAATGATGTGAGTTGAAAAAAGGACCATTCCTGCAAACAAATACTTATAAGCTAAAATTTGACGTGATAGACTATGGAAAGTTCATCAAAATCCAGGGAGGATAGCCAGCATCTAACTACTGTAAGACAAAACAACAGATAACATTTTTGGGAAACTGCGAAGTTTTGCCACTGTTCATGGATCATACGTAGATAGGAGTTGAAGACAACTTTTATTACTCCGCAAACTTAAGTTTCTACCAAACATCTTTTATTACTCTTGATTTAATAGACGAACTCAACAGAGGACAAATATCGAGAGAGATGGCGAGATTGTTTGATGCTACTTCTTGGATTACATATTTCGTCTGTTGGTTTATTTTCTATACGTATATATCTGTTATTTGTCAGACTTTTAGTAAAGTAAATGTAATCACTTTCAAATATTATTTTAGTTGAAAAGACGAGTGCACTATATTTGTGAACAATTCATTAATATGCGGCTTACTGATTTTCTATTTCTTTTGAGTAGGAGTTTGTCCTTTTAGAATAATTTTCACTCTGTTTTTGTGAAGTTATGCTGGTATTTGTGCAGCAATCGGTTTATAAAATTTTACTTGTTAGTGAACAAACAATCCTTCTGTGGTTGGGAGGCATCGCAAGTTGAGTTGCAAATTATTGCATTGCAGGACCATGCAAACAGCTGTTGGAGTTTTTGGCGGTGAAGCATACACTGATGGGATTAATGCACCTCCTCTGATGAAGGAAAATGTGGGACATAGTGGTCGTCTTGCAATTTCTAGTCTGAATTCCCCACCATTTTTAGCAATGGAGATTTGCCGAGACAGTTTGGTATGTAATGTCAATAAATTAAGTGATGCTTGATGAAGACTGTATAGCTTTGGATGATTGAATTTGAATCAATAATTACATCATTTAGTCCTTTGCTTTCTTAAATTTTCTTAGTTTCAGTACGTCCAACTTTTTTCTTTCCCCCGTGAAAAACTTCTCAAGAGTGAACAGCATCAGTAATTCCAAAATTTATTGGACAAACTACCGAAGTTTACTTAATGGCTTATAGGCCTTTTACTTGTTGAAACCCACTTTCCAGATTCTTGAGGAAACTGATTCAAGGTCATATATGCCGCTCCCAACCTTTGCCCAGTTTCTGTTTACTCGTTCATTCAATTTACTTTGCAGCATGGTAGCTTTGACTCAGTTTCCAGAGTCTTGTTAAATAGTACAAAGTTGGTTAGTTCAGTGTAGGGCGAGTGAAAGCTTTTCTCTTCTCATACGATTGGTGGTGTCCTCTAGGTAACTGCAATTATGTATCCTTTGGACTTGTAGCTAGTGGCTGGATTAGGGAATGATGAGGAGAAAGATTAAAAATTTAGCATATAGACTTTTTTACCTTCCTGTTCATTTGAATTTCGATTGGCATCTAATTCCAATTTGTGTGTGTAATCTTTATTTTTGTGATTCAGGGAAGTCATCCCTGTGATAAGAGAAGAAGCATTAGCGAGTACCAGAGTATGTTTCCAGAAATTGATTTTTCACTGGCAAGTGATCTATTTCAATTGTTATATGAACTTATATCATAATGTGGACTAGCAGCTGGTACAATTAAATTTGTTCTGCGGTTGCTTGTAGATATAACTGAAATTTGGTTAGAATGGGATTCATGCTTGTTATAAATTATGTTCAGATAAAAACTGACGAGGACATTTTGTGGCAACCTATTGAAGAGCTGAATTATGCAGTTGCTGATAGGGGACGGAGGTTTTTGAGATGGTGAGTTTGTAAGTAACTTTTATGGTCTGCATGTCATTTCAATGGCTATGCATATCTAAGAATAAGAAGAATCTTATTGAGCAGAGTAATCAGAGAGGCTTGAGCACGCTGAATTAAAGATTCTTTTCTCCCTAGTTGAGGATTTTAAGGTTTACTTTTTGACCATTTTGCACTTACTATGACGTTGTCCAGATTTCAGACATATGGTTCCTTGAAACTGGCTATGGTTTATGACTTTTAGAGGCCTTTCTATGGGATCATCAAGACCTTTTGATCTTCCTCTTATAGTTTCAATCTATCCTTTTATGTTAGGATGCATGAGTAAAATATGTTTTATAGAATTAGTATGCAAGTGTTAATTATCATCATGGCTATAACTATATATCTGACAACTTTAGATTCCATATTGGTCCAGGTTGTGGATACGTAAAGAGAAGGAGATAGCAGTTGTTACCCATTGTGGTTTTCTGTATCATACCCTACTTGCTTTTGGATTTGATTGCCTTCCAGATGTGAAGAATGAAATATCTACAGAGTAAGCATTCCTTTCTCTGTTTTTGTTTACTTCCATCTTGTTGATGAACACCACATTCAGGTTTTGAGATATATGTTGGAAATTAGAATAAATTGTACAGGTGCTTTTTCCAAAGTGTCTTTGATCTCTGGAGGTAAAATTCCAATTCTTTAAGAAAGCAAATGAAAAGAAAATGGAAAAAGACAAAGACAACCTTCATCTTCTGTTTTTCAGTTTTCAACTGTAACTCAGGTCATATATATATCTGCTCATATCTGGACCCCAGTAAAATTTTTTGTAATATATTAGTACCAGACTACCAGCTGGCAGATTTGCTTAGACAAGCCTCTGATTACCACGTTTATCCTTTTCTTCTATATTTCTTAATTTAGTGGAATTGCCTGAATTGATCAGAGTTTACGTGGGAAATTCTCAACTCCCCTTTTTCTGAGCCTTTCTCACCACCCTTTTAGAATAATATTCATTCACATATAATTATAGAAGAAGAAAGGAAAATGGAAAGAAAAGAGAAGTTCACAGATGGAAAATCTTACGTAACAGATGTGTAATTAATTGGAAATGTTAACCTTTATAATGTTTAGCTGTTAGCAAGCCCCCTACATGTATTAGATTTTCGTTCTTTAGGACTAATTAATAAAAATTTGTATTCCTTGTTTTTCAGGTTTGCTAATTGTGAGCTGCGTTCGGTGGTTATTGTTGATAAAGCGTGAGTATTTTACTTGCAGAACACAAATATCCTATTTAAACTTGTGCAGAAAATTCATTTATTAAAGTTTTATTTCTGCAGCAATATTGGATCAGATGAGTCAACTACTAACTATCCCTGCAACATTCCTCGTGGCCTTGATCCTCCCGGTGATGTTGCTGACGAGAAACCAGCCGACAATTTGCCAGCCTAGTAATAGTTCGCTGAGTATCCTGACACTCTAGTATACATAATGTGAATGTTCTTCAGTAATAATATGCGATGCACTGCCAAGTGCTTTTACCCGGTATATAGTAAAAATTGGAAACACAGGTTTGTAATTGAATTTTACTGATTAAAACGAAAGATAGAATGTGAAAACAAAAGAAATATGCATAAAGAAAAAACTTATAATAAATTGCTTTAAACCCTTCTGAATTTTTAAATTTGTGATTTTATAAAATTATATTTCGAAAATCGATGCGGTGCGGGGGTGGGTTAGTGTCCGTGAAATGGGGCTAGCTTCTTTCGCATTCCAAAAAAAAACAAATGCCCAGCCAGCTGGCAAATCAATGATGACCAATCTATGAGGCCTTCCTTACTAAGAAAAAGCAACCAATTAATGTAATTATTCGTTTAAATTAAAGTTCTCTTGGTTCATAATGTAAAAAATCTACTTGGACTATAATTTGATGTATTTTGGTATAAAATATTTGTGGTTGACCAACTATTACCTACTGTACACCCTCCTACTCAGTAGAATAGGCGTTTTGAACTCCCAACAAGAATATGGTTGTTGGAGAGAGACTTGTGGTAGTACTATTCTAAATTCCATTTTGAATTTGTAACCTTTGTTCAGTGGAGGGGAGGCATCCAAGTGGCTGAGAGTTGTTTAATTACAGTTCTCTAAAGTAAAATGTCAATCCATTGACCAATTTAGGAGCCTCCAGCAGAAAGCAAAGTACAAGCTGCATGACAAGTGGACAACACAGTCCCACAATTTAAAAATTTTGGTTTAAGTTTTATTAATTAAAGCATAAACAATTAGTATTATATTTGATATTTGAGTGTATACCAAACGGTCCCTCACTCTGAACTAAAGACTATCCGTAATGAAACCCAGACTGCATTAAATGAATAGATTACATTGTATTAAAACATAATGAAATTCAACTTAACACTTAAGAGAAAAGGATATGATGGATTATTCATTTCTAGAGATCAAGCGAAATCAACGAGTTAATAAGAGTAATCTCATGCAGAAAGATGGGGAAATTATTTGTTCGAGTCATCCCATGATTTTCAGTTGCCTTAATTCCTTTCTTCTGATGTACCGAAAATGGGGATGGCATAAGGGGGAAAAAGAAACCGTGACTTCAACATCTTGATCTGACTTTCTAGAAGCGACGTTACCACCATCACCAAATATAAATAAAAAATACTAAACTAAACGACAAATTACCAAAAATAAACAATAAACAAACCGTAGCACTGTTTCCGCCGCTGATTTTACTGAAACCACGGCAACGTTGTTTTGTCCAATGTCCACTGTTGGGAATCAATTTAAATTTTAAATAAGAATAACAGCAGTTATATTTTCGATCATTTAAATAAATAAACAAAGTTATACAATATACTGTGTAAGGCGTTTAGCCCCAACAAGGAAGTAACGAAAAGGGATATTATGGTTAGGAGCATGTTATAGTGACCATAATCACATGCTACAATGCTTAAGTTTTCTAACATAGACTCATTTTACCATAAAATATTTCAAGTCAATACTAAACCCTTTCTATAATCAGCTTTCCTTTGTTTTCTATCTTCAAATGTTGAGCTGAGAGGGCCGTTGCCAGTTCACGACTACTTTTTTTTGTACTAAATAGTAAATACAGTTTGATGCGATGGTGTAAACGCAATAATTGACCAATTAAATAAGGAAATATGCACATATTACGAATATAATTACAAAACTCTCTGATTTTGCTATTTAATATTTAGTCAAAATAAACGCCTTCTTTGAATATAAAAATATGAAAGGTACATACGTTCCAAACATAAATAAGATTTTACATATTCTTATAAACTAAATAAAATTGCATTTTATTATTGAATTGGATTTTCAAATGGAAGGTAACCTACTTTTTGAAGATACAATAAGAAAGGTTAGAGATAAATTCCTAATTTTCATATATAAAAAATGCAATTTCTTATTATAATAGGTAAAAAATAAAATTGATAATATGAATAATGATATTTTATTATATTTTTGTTGAATTTTTGTTGAATAAATAATTTTAGAATTTTCTCTCGTGTGATTGGATTTTAATTTTATAATACAAATTGAATTTTGAAGATACACTTCTTCCAAGTCTAATTGGGAGTAAAACAATGGAATTAATAATTAGGTTGAAAATAGAGGTATTTATTTACTCCGTTTAAAATATTTGACTTTGTAGTATAAAAAAATTATTAAATAATTTTAATTATAAAAAAATAATAGATTAAATTATTTTTATTAAAATTAATTAAAATTATTATTATTATATTACAATTAATAATAATTAATAATTTATTAATAAATATAATAATTTAATAAAAAAGGCTCTCATCAGCCATCTCTCAGGCTCTCACCTCACCCGCTTCCTCTGACGCATGCGGTGCGGAGAAATCCTGTTTTCCCAATCACTCCAAAATTCAACAACCCTATAGGTGGGTCCCGCCTTACTCGGGACTCTAGACCGGTCTGTCCCTTTTCGAATCCCCTCCCCCACGTCCCATTAAAGATCCCCAGTGCCGCCGCGCCGTTTTTCTCACACAACACAACACAACACAAACCAAATCCTCCCCGCTTCAAAATCCTCCCATGGCTTCCATTTCTCTCCAGCCCTAACTCCCCCAAATCCCCTAGACACCTTCTTCACTCCCTAAAACCCTTATCCATGGAGAACTATTCCTACTCTTCCTACCCTGATTCCCGTGATTCCTCCCCAAGGTCTCGCGAAATCGACAACGAGAACCCCTCGTGGGATGAACCTTCCAACAACAACAACAACAACACCGCCACCGCCACCAACTACAAAGTCAAGTTCATGTGCAGCTATGGCGGAAAAATCCAACCTAGGGCCCACGATAACCAGCTTGCTTACATCGGTGGGGATACCAAGATCTTAGCCGTTGATCGCAACATCAAGTTTTCCGCTATCATGGCTAAGCTCTCTTCGCTCTGCGATGCCGACGTTTGCTTCAAGTACCAACTTCCCGGTGAGGATCTCGACGCTTTGATTTCGGTCACCAATGATGAGGATCTTGAGCACATGATGGTTGAGTATGACCGGCTGTACCGTGCCTCAGCTAAGCCCGCTAGGTTGAGGTTGTTTCTGTTTCCGCTGAACCCTTCGGCCCCAACTAGTTTCGGGTCGAACGAATTGAAATCGGAGCGGCAGTGGTTTGTGGATGCTCTCAATTCTGCGCAGATTCAGCACGTGGATGGTTCTTCACCGCCGGCGCCAGTGTCGGCCGCAAATCCGGATTTTCTGTTCGGATTCGATAAGGTATATCCGGGGGTTCCGGCAACGAAATTGCTTGACTCTGCTCCTGCTCCTGCTCCTCCTCCAACGGTTTCGGATGTTGCGGCGAAGGAATTGTCAGCGGGTTCGGAATGTGGATCGGAGGATCGGCCTGTTGTTGGAGAACCATTGCTGTCACCTGCTGAGATCCAGAGACAGATCCAGGATTTGCAGAGATTGCAGCTCGTAAACAATGAGCAACTCCTACAGCGGAAAAGCGATGAAGGTAATGGCAGAGTTTATACGATTGATTATTACTCTCAGAAAAATCCAGAGAAAGTGGCACCGGCACATGCAAACACTGGTCAAGGTCCAGTTCCTATACAAGTATCAGTTCCGGCGTCGGCGCAAGCGTTTTTGCCTGAAAGACATATGACAAGTACTGGTTATCCGTTGGCGGCTTGTGCAACTGGAACTGAGCAGCAGCCGGTGTATCTTATTCCAACACCATCCGGAATGTACCATGCAACTACTTTGCGACCCATGACTGGACCAGTTGGTCAGCCATACTATGGAGTCCCGAGAATGGTCCCAGCTGAAGTATACAATGCGGCACCACCGCCATCACTTTCACATTCACATTCACATTCACAACCCAAAATTGGGGCTTACACTGAAACTTCTGGAATGGCACAGCCAAAGGTTGGAGTATCTGAGCCTGGCTATGCGCAGGTGGCATACGACAATGCTGGCAGGCAGGTCTACTATGCTGCGGCAGCACCCGGTGGGATGGTGCCACCATACCAGGTGGTAACAGCTGGGACTGACGGGAGACAAGGCGGCGGCGGTAGTGGTGGGGCTTTGAATCAAGAGAGTAAGGCTGTTCCTTAAGTTTCTTCTGCTGTGTGATACTGAATAGGAGTCATTTGATTTTCATTTTAACAGTGAATTTAAATAAGGATGAAACTTTCATAGGTTGTGATGGATTTTCCTTTTTTAATGGTTACTTTTTGTTTGGCATTGGTATGAACATTGTTTGCTGTGCATAGTTGAAGGGACCAAGGAATTGTTTAAGAGTGTAAATTTCACTTACTTTTTGATTAGTTTATTGCTTTTTCCCAACCACCTGTCTCCATTATTTGTGCACTATAGTCAGTATATGCCTATATGGTCCCACAGCATTATTTTGGTTGGTGAAAATCCATCATTGTTTGTCTTCCATCGTTATGGAGTTGTTTAGCTACTATTGTCTATTGGCAACTGTATCGCGTCCTTCGCATTCTGCCTATACCTCTTTTCTTTCTATAGCCAATGTCTGAGGTTTGTCGATCTTGCAGATTAATTGGGCAAGAACCAATCGATGTGAACCTTCAAAGTTAGTGTTCGAAATGCTTATTTGCAATGATTTAGGAGTTTTTCACTTGGAAGTGACGATGAAAATGTTTTATGGAAAATAACAACTGAAATTCTAAGAGATTGCTAATAATACCAGCAGTTGAAAATTATCATTATATTCATATATTCGCCAAATAAATTAGGCAGTGTGACTGCCTTCTTGAGGAAGAAAAAGCCCGCGATTCAAAGCCTAGGCCTCTTTCATTATGATATTCTGAAAAGCTATCTCCTAATCTGAGAAGAAACTCATGCATACAAGTCACGAAACACTAAACACCAATTTCTATATGTTTTTGTTGATCGATTATAATTTATTGAAAACGTTATCTGAAGCAAGTATTTGTAAAAGACCTCTGTTCTAAGATATGTGTTAAAAATTCTGCTGTCTTCCTTCTCAAGTTACCCATAAATTTACGGAAAATTCTAATACTGCTTTACGTCAAAATATTGTTTCCTTATCCCGTCAGCTGATATAATTGCTCCACACGCTTTATCTCTCATTGTGATGGACTCATTGAACCTTACCAGACCATACTGTACAGTCGAATTTCTCATCCTCGAAAAGATTTCAAAAACCTTATCCTGCGCTTGGCATGGATTATAGAAAGTTATCAAACAGCAGATTCCTCATTTCCGTCTATTGGCGTTTTCTTGAACGAAGCTGAGGGGCAGATATAGCTATACTCTTTCACCTCCTTACTCAATGCCTCAACTCTTTGACCACTTTGTACCTCATTTTCCACTCAACATCTTTCCCCTTGAATCCCTTGAACCCGATTCCATTTGCTTCTCTCCCTGTTGATATTACTGAAATTTGAAACCGCCGTGAACCTCCATTGGAGAATCAGAGAGAATAAACGCTGATAATATCCCAGGCAATACTAGCCACTCTTCCTTGATCTGTTTATCAAGTTTTAAAGTATAGTAACAAATTAGTAATGTCAGAAGAAGAAGAAGAAGAAGAAGAAGAGTCTCCTTTTGTTCAACAAACAAAATACCTCTACAAATCCATATGTCAAATCCATTAAAGCAACAGCTTTTCCATTAGGATCTTTTGCAGAGAATTCAACTGCTGTCATGAAGTGATTTCCTTCCTCCTTTCCATAGTATCTAGTTTCAAACTCCAATTTTCTACCTAGAAAAATAATGACCTGGGAAACAGCATAAATGATAATTGTGTGAATAACTGTTGGAGTATGAACAAAATATGGACCTCAGAAATAGAATATAAGATGAATGCATCTCTTATACAACTCGTATATGTACTCTGAGTCAGATATACTCTGCCTTCAGCATTTGGTGTAAAAATCTAAAATATGCGAAGAAGATGCCTACCTTTCATTTGCATGTGAGCTCATATCATATATGAGGTATGAAACATAGGAGAGGAGGTGAATGACAGTAAAGAGTATGAACATAATATGAACTTTGGACATAGTCGAATACATCTCTTCCACAATTTGGGTGAGATAAAATCTGCCCCTCATTAACATAAGGTGTAAGAATCTAAATCAAGCTCAGAAGAAGATTCTCACCTTTCGGGGGCCTGTGAGCTCAAGTACATGTTTATCTTCATCACTTGTCTTCTTTATCTGTAATATCCAGTCGGAGTTCATCAAAGACCACATTGTTCCATTAAACTCTGCAAGAATCTGAGTGTCACCAGATGTAGTTCTGCCAATCACTTCTTTCTTCATGGGAAAGTTAAGCCTTGTCTTCTCGGTCCTCAAATCCCTGTGATGCCGCCAAATATGAAAAAACGGGTGGGAGCATCAAATTTAGTGCAGAAGCAACGGGCAAACAAATTATGCAAGTGGAGGCAAAATCTTAATCCATTCGCTGTATCTTCAGTGAGAACTATGAAAAACTAACGTGTCTTAATTTGATAATGATAATAAAGGATATCAATATGGTCTCCTTCCTAAGTTTATGGTCGTATCTAAAAATGCACATGTTAGGAGTATCCGAAAACAAATCATGCTCACATAGCGATGCTTATGGAACTGCCTGTTTAATGTAATTGTTAATTTGTTATACAGTATACATGACCTCATGGTTCAACTTTGTTAATAGCTAAATAACTCTGTCAATGACATTCTAAGTTTTATATGGTCAAATTTAGTTTAATTACCTCATCCGGATGCTAATGATCTCATTGCCGAGCTCATCCACAATGGTTGTCCAATTTTTTATTTGCTGGAATTTTCGAGGAAGCAAGGAGGAGAAAGAACTTTTTAAGAATGGACGGGTGCAAACCATGTACAATTCATATGGTGCTGGAATCGGAGGAGTTACAGAGAGAGCAATTCGCATGCTGATTGGCTTCGAACAATTGACTCCGGAACCTGGGGTCAAATCAAACCATTTCTCAATTGGCAGTTTAGATGCTACATTCTGCATATCCTCCAGGTTAACTGATGTTGTCCCCAATACTTTCGCAGGCCTTGCTATTGGGAAGTTGAAACGAGCGCAGGAAATGAGTTCAACGACTAACTCTCCGGTAGCTTCACATTCGAAAACAGCTACTTCTTTCTCTTCTGACTCCGAGAAAATGCTTAATTGTTTCCGGGCATTGAAGAATATATCTTGCTGTTTCTTGTAAAAGGATACAACTAGCTTGCTTTTATGCCTGGATGGTAAGTCTCTCACACCCACAATCTCTAGCATAACCTGAATCAGAATCAAGAACATAATTTATATATAGTCAAAATTGCTGAAATTTAGTTAACGTCTTCTCATGTAACAAAATTAAAGAAAAAGTGGCAGTAGATATATCAGGGGGTACCCCGAGAAGCATTTTCTTTGGAAGCTGAATTAGATTCAGACTTTTACTGGATGGAGCTGAAATTTTGTGCATAGCACCTATTTCATTCCTATCAATCGTAAGAGGAGAAGGAGCAGTTCCCCTATACATTGCTCCTGCCCTCCAATATCTCGAACCGAACGTTTCTTCCCACTGTTTGGTGGTTTCGGAAAACCCAACATCCAGTTTTTGACCCTTGGTTCGGTCAGAATCTGTGTCATCGTGTTCTAATACTTTGCCCATAATTGCCACCAGATCTTTACAGTAAGAAGCAGGATGTAATTGGTGAGAGTGCCAGATGATGTCAACGTCATAAGTTGGGACACAGAAGCGCGTTATAGACCTCTCTCTATTCTTCTTTATCAAATGCAGAAACCCCTTATATCTAGCCACAGCTCCTTCAAGGAAGGTATCATCATTCCAGTAAGGCCCGGATACCTGATAGAAGAAAGGCCTCTGTCTTTTAACAGCTGAAATTAGATCATACTTGGTGTTGCTTTCTGGGGCTCCCAAGAAATTTTCAGCAAAATCTTGCGAGGAGTCATTGTTCAGGTCAAGTTCATATGGCTCACTTGGACACATTGTCTTCCAGATTTTTTCAGTTTTCTCTTTGGAAGTTCGATGAATTGAAGATACCACATTCCAATTGTCAAGTATTTTCCCATATAGTTCCATGCAGTCAGTCTTGTAGCGCACCTGGGAAGAAAATTACACATACATAGAAGGGTAATTAATACTAAATTCTTAAGAAAACTTAGAAAGATAAAGAAAATATTCGTTTTCAAATCTGGTGAGCATGGCCAAGCATACCGGATTTAGCCTATGACAGTGCCATATCCATTCACAATCAAGAGGAACAACCAAAGGGGCTTCTGTCACCCCAGATTCGGCATGTTTGGCAAGTAAAGGAAGCCAACAGTATTTATACCTGCATTGAGAAACCAAGAAATGCACAAACAAACTGAATAATCTTTGAAGAAATTAATGGGTTTCCCTTCCTGGCCTTACAACAGAGGGAATATGCGGTCTATGATGATTTTAGTTACATAATAATAAAAGTTAGTACCTGAAAATAGCTCTGTTCAAAACTGGGCCATCATAGAGGCAACGATTCCTGTCAACCTCTGCTAGAAACAGAAGCTGGTGTTTGGCTGCGGCCACGAGGTCTAGGCTAAAGACTATATTCTGGGCTTCACCCCACTCTAACTCTTGCTGCATCTCCATGTGTTATCTTAATATCACCTTCACAGTTGTGCAGGACAAAGAAATCAGCGGTATTGTGATTGAACTTTTTAAAAACTTTGGAGCTTCTGATTCTAATGATAAATCAGATGTCAGAACCTTTCTATGAATTATCCGTGTTTTTTTT